>JAGFPH010002772.1:160445-179174 GCA_018207615.1 Philaenus spumarius
AGTCGAAAGTGCCCAACGGGCCAATAGAAGTTATCACTTCAAAAAAAAAATGAGTTCATTACAAGATTTACCTTCACTAGCTGCAGATAATTTTAATAATTGGAAGTTTCGGGTGAAATGTTTATTAGATGAAAAATCAGTAGCTGATGTTATTGAGCAAGAGATTGATACAACAACCCCAGAAAATGAAAGAACTTTCAAAGCTGATGATGCTAAAGCTAAATCAATTATTGTTCAATGTCTTACTGATAAACATTTGGATTTAGTTAAAGATGCAAAAAGAGCTAAAAAAATGATAGAGTCATTGGAAGCAGTATTTAAAAGAAAAAGTGTATTTACAAAATTACACCTATAACGAAAACTATTATCATTAAAATGTTCTAATAATGAAAAATTAGAGGATCATTTTCTTAAATTTGATTCTATTATTAGAGAATTGGAAAATATGAAATCAAAAATAGATGAATCAGATAAAATTTGTCATCTGTTACTTACAATGCCTGAAAAGTATAATACTGTAATTACAGCTATAGAAACGCTAAATAATGAGATTACTCTGGAATTTGTCAAAGCAAGATTATTAGATGAAGAATTAAAATTTGAAAATAAAGACTACAATAATAAAGAAGAGCAGGTATCATTTAAAGCATTTTCATACACTTGTTACAAGTGTGGTAAGCAAGGTCATAAAATAATGGAATGTCCAATGAATAATATTAGCGATCGTGGAAGAGGAAGAGCAAGATTTTTCCGAGGGCAAAATTCAAGAAGAGGACATACTGAATATGCTCATCAAGTAAACGATGTTGAAATATTATTTATAGCTACAAACTTCATATCAAATGAAGATAGTGATATTTTTATTTTGGATTCTGGATGTACAACACATCTTGTTAAAAGTGTTCTTGAAAAATATATGTCAAATATACAAAAGTTATCAACAGAAATTAATATACATATTGCAAACGGGATGACAACGAAAGCTGTAAAAAAGGGATGTATTACTGGAAGATGTCAAGGATATAAAATTAGTTTTGAAGCTTTAATTGTCGAGGGTATAAATCATAATTTATTGTCAGTTAAAAAAATAACTCAAAATAATGATAATGTCATTAAATTTACAAAGAATGAAGTAAATATTACAGGGACAAATTTTGAATTAAAATGTCAAAATATAAATGATTTATATGTAATTAACATAGAAATCAATCGTGATCATGAAAATTATTGTAATATTGCAAAGGGAAATAATGTAAATAAAGAAAAGGAAGCTGATATATGGCATCGAAGATTGGGACATCTTAATCGTAAGAGTATGAAATTATTAAATTTACCAACAAGTCAAGAAAAATGTCCAACTTGTATTGAAGGAAAAACATCAAGATTACCATTTTACAATTGTGAGAAACAATCTAAACAAATTGGTGATTTAATTCACTCAGATATTAGTGGACCTGTTAAAACACCTACTCAAGAAGGATATAGATATTTTAAAGTAATTATTGATGATTATTCACATTTTACTGTAGTAAAATTATTAAAATATAAAAATGAAGCAGAAAATAATTTGATAGACTACATTAAAGAACTTAAAACACAACATGGATTTAAAACTAAGCAAATACGTCTTGATAATGGAGGAGAATTTACGTCTAATCAATTCAAACTTTATTGTAAACAAAAAGGAATTATTTTACAATATACTCAAGCTTATACTCCACAGCAAAATGGAACATCGGAAAGAATGAATAGAACATTAATGGACAAAGTAAGAACAAAATTTATAGATACTAATTTACCAAAATATTTATGGGGTGAAGCAATACGTTGTTCAGCATATGAATTAAACAGATCACCAACAAGCGCTAATCAAGGTAAAGTACCTACAAAAATTTGGAGCCATAAAATTGATTTATCAAAACTGAGAGTTTTTGGTTGTCAATCATGGGTTGTCAATAATCCTAAACAAAATAAATTAGAGCCTAGAGCCAAGTCGATGAAGATGATTGGTTACTGTGGAAGTGGTTATAGACTATGGGATCCATCAACAAACAAAATAATTACATCAAGATATGTAATCTTTGATGAAACAAAAATAAAATTTAATAATAATAATTGTACATCACAAGAACATTTTTATACCAAAAAGAAGAAACAGAAATTGAACATGAAATGATTGATCAAAATAATGCAACAAATGAATGTAATGATGAATCAACTACAGAAAATAATATTAATGAAACAATTATTGAAATGGAAAATAACACAGGAAATGAAGGATAAGAAATAAATATTCAAGATGAATTTAGCAAAACAAGATCAGGAAGAAGAATTAAAACTCCCATTTGGCAAAACGACTACCAAATGTATACGGCATATTGTTTATTAACAGAAAATAAAGATCCTATCACATTTCAAGAAGCATCAAAGGATCCAGATTGGACAGAAGCAATAAATAAAGAACTAAACGCATTACAAAATTTAGAAACTTGAGTAGAAACAGATTTACCACCAGGAAAAATTGCTATTGATACAAAATGGGTATTTCGGACTAAAGAAGATGGAACAAAAAAGGCACGTTTAGTCGCAAAAGGATTTCAAGTACGCGATTATGAAGACTTTAATACAAATTATGCACCCGTAGCTAGAGTGCTAGAGTATCAACTATTAGAATAATGATATCAATTGCAGTTCAAAAAAATTTACCAATTACACAATTTGATATACCAACAGCATTTTTGAATGGAAAATTGGAATCTGAAGTTTATATAAAAATTCCAGAGGGACTAAAAACTAAACAAGGTAAGGTTTTAAAACTTATACGACCATTATATGGGTTAAAAGATTCTCCTAAATGCTGGAATAATGAATTTAATGAATTTGCCACAGAAAACGGGTTTGAAAGATCAAAGTATGATTATTGTTTGTATTACAAAGAAGATTGTTGGTTAATAATTTATGTTGATGATATAATCACTATTGCAAAAAATGATAATATTATTAATGCATTGAAAGAAAAATTTAATGGGAAAAATCTTGGCAAAATAATTTTTTTTTTAGGAATGGAAATAACAAGAAATAAGGATACTATAACTATAACTCAATCAAAATTAATTGAAAAAATTCTGGATAAATTTAACATGAATGATTGTAAAATTATAGGAACTCCAATGGAAGTTAATTTTCATTTTGATACAAATTTAAAACCAGTTGATGTACCTTATCGTGAAATAATTGGAAGTATTATGTATTTGGCAATTTCTACAAGACCAGATCTGATGTATTCAGTTTCCTATTTAAGTAGGTAGAATGTTAGATAAGCCAACAAGTCAGTCATGGGTAGCAGCTAAGAGAATAATTCAATATTTAAAAGGGACTAAAGATTTAGGATTATTATATAAGAAAACTGACAATTTTACAATAAAAGGATACTCAGATTCAGACTGGGCTGGTGACAAGATTGATCGAAAAAGTACAAGTGGATCAATAGTATTATTTGGAGGAAATGCAGTATCTTGGCAGTCAAAAAAACAAAATTGTGTAGCATTATCAACTGCAGGAGTTGACTTGTGGTATTGGTTCGGTGAATACGTATTTTGTGTAGCCTCTATCAATATTAACAAACAAGCTTAATCTTGTAGTTTTTTGTGATTTCGTTTAATTTTGTGTTAACAATGTGATTTATTTCTTATTGTTTTTCTGTTTTCTGGTAAAAATAAGGTGTAATTCAATAGTTTTAGTATCTGTCTTAGTCATAAGATAATTTTAGGTTTTTGGTAAGCCTTAAACATCTTTTTATACCTGGGCCTATTTTAGGCCTAGGGTAGGTCAATATGGCATTCTATAATGAGAGCGAAACAAGAGCAGCGATTGATTCAATTATTGAGCATAACTCAGATGTAGTAGAAGTTAATAACAGTTTAGAACATCCTGATAAAACTTTAGAAAATAATAAAACCCATGTGTTAGAGGAAGATAATCTAAATAAAGCATTTAAAAGATCCTACACTGGTAGTCCTTTAGGCAATGCTTCCCCTCCAAACAAAAAGGGTAGAACTAGGCCTAGGCAATATAATTCCTCAAGTCTAGGCCCTTTTGAAGTTATTATTAAATCTAAGGATAGTAGACCAATCCACCCAATTAAAATTGGGAAAATATTAGAGCAGAACCATAGCGGTATAGAAAGCATTACAAGACAAGGTCGATCCTTAGTCGTCCTCTGTCAAAATTATAAGGCAGCAAATAGCCTAGTTACGTCAACCTCCCTAGGTGAATATTTAGTATTTGTACCAGCTCAACGAGTTGAAACTATAGGCCTAATATTTATTGAACCAGATGTAGAGGAGGAGGAAATTTTAAGGGAGGCCCAGTGTAGGCCCAATAATATTGCAATTATAAATGCTAAAAGGGTAACAAAAAAAAAAGATAATAGTTTTATTAAAACCTTTTGTGTTAAACTTACTTTTGAAGGCACTGTTTTGCCTAGAGAAATTAAACTTAACTATGTAATATTCCCTGTAAGGGAGTATGTTTTCCCTGTAGTGCAATGTTATAGATGTTTCTCCTTTGGGCACTTTGCCAGTGCACCATGTAATAACACACATAAATGTAAAACTTGTGGTGAAGCCTTTCATGAACAATGTGATAGAGTAAATAACCCCAATTGCGTTAACTGTAAAGGTAGCCATGAGGCTACAGATAAAAAATGTCCTGAATACCTCAGGCAGAAAGAAATAAAAAGTAGGATGAGTATTTTTAAAGAGTCCTTTGCAGTAGCTAGCAAAGCATGCCCTATTACATACGGTGAGATAGGCCTCCGACCTACCTCCTATGCAAACGTTACAAGGAGAAAGACTCCTAAGATGCAATATAAGTATACATCTATTGAAACACCAAACAGGTACCAGACTCTATCCTCTGATGAAGACGATAGTACGTTTATTGAAAGCGTGTTAGAGAAAAATTTATCTGAAAATGGTAGCAAACCACGAGGCTCCCATAGAAACACAAAATTAGTTATAAGACCATCCAAAAATAGAGTGGAAAAAATAAGGAATTTTATTTTAATACACCACTTCCCGATTTTCATATCTTTAAATATTACACCATTTCTAATTTATTCTCATCCAAATAATATGAGTAAAAGAAATAAACTCCTTCAATCCCAAATTAAAAGAAATTTTAAAAAGGCAGACTGGAAAAAATATAAATTAATAATAGAGAGGGTTATAGATGGATTCCAGGAAAGGAATAGAAATGTGAACCTAGATGCATTGTATACAATTATAAATAGGGCTGCAGATCTTTCAATCCCAACATTTAAAATCCCATCTGGTGGGTCAAAATTTTCTCCAAAATCATGGTGGACAGAGTCATGTAGTGAAGCAGTAGCAAAAAGACGGTTAGCTTTCAAAAATTTTAAAAAACATATGTCCCCCGAAAATTACTTAATTTTCAAAAATTTTCAAAAATCAGCCAAACATATAATAAACCAAGCAAAAAGGGACGGTTGGGCTGACGTCTGTCATAGTTTAGCTTATGTCACCCCCGGGAAGGCTTGGTCCTTGATCAGGGGTCTCCGAGGGCAGAGCACGGGTTGGGGTAGGAACCGCCTCTCTGAGGATAGTGCTCTGGCCTTACAATTCATGTCCATTGTCGTTCCTGACTATGCACCAACTCTAAATGAGGTACAAATGCCTCATATTAAAGATAGACCACATTATTTAGACAATCCCTTTACGATAAAGGAACTGCAAAATGCCATAAATGCAAAGAAAAAAGACACATCACCAGGAATTGACGCAGTTACCTATTCTATGATAAGACACCTTCCATACAATGCCATGCACATCCTTTTGCAAATATATAATAATATCTGGGCTGGCGGCGAAGTGCCGTTAATTTGGAAATCGATCAAAATAATAGGTCTCCCGAAACCCGGCAAAGATATAAAAGACCCAAGTTCTTACAGGCCTATTTCTTTAATTTCATGTATGGGAAAGATAATTAATAATATGGTTAAAGTACGATTAGAATGGTTTACTGAAAAAAATAATATATTATCGGACACACAGTTTGGTTTCAGACGGGGTAGGGGTTGCGGTGACCATTTGCTCCAGTTCGCAACCGACATTGAAATAGCAAGAACAAAAAACCATTCAGTATTTGCTGCATCATTGGATATCAGTGGAGCTTATGACAACGTATCCATACCAGTCTTACTTAGCAAAATGTACAAATTCAATATCCCAACAATATTTATTAGGTATTGTTTTAGGTGGCTCACATGCAGGAAGTTAACATTTTACTTAGATGGGGATGTAATTAACAGAATAAATTTTAAAGGCCTCCCTCAAGGAAGTGTCCTAAGCCCCCTACTTTTTTCAATATATATAGCAGAAACAAACACGTTAGTTAACCCAAGTGTAAAGTCGCTCCAATATGCAGATGACATATTGCTTTATACAATACACAAAACAATAGAAACAGCAAAAAATGAATTACAAAATGCACTAAAAGATATAGTTGAGGCTTTTGATAAATTACATCTAACGTTTAACCCCAATAAATGTAAAGCCATCCTTTTTACAAGGCACAGAATTTTAAACAATATCCTATCACTCAGAATGAACGATAAACACATTGACATAGTAGAGAATGTTAAAATTTTGGGTGTCTGGTTTGACAGTAAATTTAATTTTAATAAACAAATAGTAGAGACAAGTCAAACATGCTGGAGGGAACTAAATATTCTTAAATCTCTCACCTTGGGAACTCACCCAAAATTTATGCTGATAGTTTACAAAGGGATGATTAGAGCAAAACTGGAATATTGTTCCTTTCTCTTTGGTCATGCTGCTAAAAAATATATTAATCGGCTAATAATGGTCCAAAACGCAGCTATTAGACTCTGTTTGGGAGCGTATAAATCCACACCCATAATAGCCCTAGAGAGGGAAGCAGCCATCCCTCCCCTGAGAACTAGATATCAGCTTTTGACTGATAGGATGATAATTAAGGTACTTAGTGATAGGACACACCCAAGCTTTTTGAACATTTATGAATTAGAACTACTTACATCTCATCACAAATTCTGGTTAAAAAAAAATACACCACTTTATATTCTTGCGGTAAGAAACCTGTTATCACAACTTAATACAGAACAGCTTGAAAGTTCACAAACCCCTTATTTTGCCTTTGATAAACCTATTTCAATGTTGAGCAAAATTAATTTTACAGTTAATACAACAGTTGAAGGCATAGACACAAAAAATAATTATGATCAACAACAATTATACCAATGTACTATGAATAATATTACAAATTTTTCAAATGAATTTTATAAAATATATACGGATGGGTCAAAGTGTGAAGGGTCTGTAGGGATAGCGGTATGGGATGAAACTTGTCAATTAGGTTTCGGACACAAATTGAATAAGTTTATGTCAAGTTTAAGTGCTGAGTTATATGCTTTGTATAAGGCTATTGAGTATGCATTCTCTAACATAAGGTCTAATTTAACAGTTATCTTTACGGATTCCCAAACAAGCCTTCATATGATTAATGCCTTTTTTCTAATGAAATGTAATGAGGAGATAGTTTATAAAATAATATCCTTACTATTAGGTAACCCTGATAAAGTAATAGTTTTCCAGTGGATTCCAGGTCATGTGGGTATCCATGGGAATGAGCAAGCAGACGCATTAGCAAAAAAAGCTGCACTTGAAGGGGATTTAATTGACTGCATAGTACCCAAAAGGGATATAGTTCATTTAATTAAAAATCAACACAGTAAAAAAGTAAATGATATTTTTGACAATACGGCTAAAGTAGAATGGTACAAGGAAGTACAACCTGACATGGTTATAACACCTTGGTTTACCACCTGCAAATGGAAAAGAAATAATGTAATTGCATTATGTAGGATCAGGTTCGGTCATGCAAATACAGGGTCATATTTGTATCGTATAGGCAAAAGAGACACACCTAACTGTATGTTGTGTCTAGATAATGTACCGGAAACACTACAGCACATAGTAATTGATTGTAAAGCATACAGGACCGAACGAAATTCACTTATCAGTTGTCTCAGACAAAACTGGCGCCCCCCCATTAGGTTGCAGGAAATTCTAAATTTAGGTAACCAGGAAATTTTTAAAAATATTTTAATTTTTATTAAATCTATAAAAAGGGAAATATAAACATAAATAAGTGATCTTAATTCTAGGTATCTGGTTAGGATAGTGTAAATTGGGAATTTTTAGGATAGAGATAGGGAAATCTCTTCCCCCCAATTTGAGATAGCGACACATATATGTTGTAGTTAAATGTTTTCCTGAGGCTCGTGGGTCTTCATAATCCATGGTCCAACACCTTTCGGGAAAGCCTGAAGGACCTCTGGCGAGAAGATTTCCCTGTCTAATCCTTCTTTAAAATAGGAAATGTGTTTTTATTTATTTTTGAAACCCGACTTATTAATCTTGTGTATATATTGCTAACACTATTTGTTTGTTGTAGGTTCAAGCTACAAATTAACACAGAACTAATTAATAAAAGTCATGTATATAACAATACTAACATTGAATTACTAATATGACAAAGAAATTACCAGTGCTACCATAACCACAAGAGTCAACTTAGTGAAGTGTTATATTTGGAAAGTGTGTTGTTTTGTTTTTAAATTTGTGTAAAAAAGTGCTTCGTACAAGAAGGCTTCATGCTTATATAGGCAAAGCCTTTGGTTTCAAACCACAAAAGCCACACCGGCAAAGAACAAAAAAAAAAAAAAAATCAACTGCAGAAGCAGAATATATAGCTGCAGCATTAACTGCACAAGATCTTATTAATATCAAGGGTGTAAGTACAAATTTTGGAATTGAAAGTGATATTGAATTATATGTTGATAACATTGGTGCAATAAACACGACTAAATCACATGAAAATTCTAAACGAAGTAAACATATTGATATAAAGCAGCATTTTATTAAAGATTTAATTATGAAGAAAATAATGAAGATTGAATACATCAACACGAAAGAAAATATTGCAGACATGCTGACCAAGGCTTTGTGTAAAGAAAAGTTTATAAATTTAAGGAATAAAGTTATGAATGACATTTAATCAATTAAACTTTAACAAGTTTTAATTGAGGAGGAGTGTTATGATATATAGATGGCATGTCGTTGCTAAGCAACCAGTTAGTTTAGTTTTGTTAATTTGAATTTGGAAAAGAATTATAAAAGGTTAACATAGTTCTTTGATTGATTGTCAATTAAATAAAAAGATTAGTTGTTTTAAAAACGATTTATTAATTACTTTAATTAAAATTTTTTCTTTCCTAAACTCAAAAACTCAGTCACGTCCTAGATAGGCGTCCTAAAAAAATAATGTTTAACTATAGTACAAGACAATGTCAAGAGAAAATTTAACAAGTTATTAATAAAAAACATGGCACATCAAGAAATATTGTTACTGCACAAGAAAAAACTGTTTTAGTATCAGCTAGACCTGGGCGAGTAGCAAAATCAAAATGTGTGAAGAGAATAGCTGAGATTATAAGTGACTTAAATGATTATTACTCTCAAGAGGCTGATCGTAAAAGAAAAAAACAAAATAATAACTTTGCTGTGAATTCAAACCGATTACATCGGATGTGTAATTATACTAATCTAAGACGAACAGAAGAATCAATAACTGAAAGAAATCAGCGGCTTCAAAAAATGCGTAAACAAGCATCTCAGAGACGAGCAGTCGAGACTATTGATCGTCGTCAACAAAGGCTGGAAGAAGATCGCCGTAGACATGCTAGGCGTCTAGAAGCTCTCAGATTGAACCACTTAAGTACTTAAAAAATAGTACAACCATTAATACTTCTTATCGTAGTTTAAAACCTTTTATGGTAAGTTGCATTCACTGTACAGCTTTTCATTTTCCAGAGGAACGAGTGAAAAATAACACTCTAATCCTGATTCCTTTGGAGACTGCTGCTTGCATGGTAGGATCAACATTGCACATTCAGAATTTCTAAACGAGTTAGTGCGACTTTTCCTTCACTTTCCACTTTCTGGTATATTCCATAAAAGGATTCGTAATTTAAACGCATGTTATGCCATGGCTTCCTTCACTGTAGGTGATGATCGTACCATCAATAGTCGAGGTATATATCAGTGGCGGTTTGCCCATAAGGGCTCTCGGACGCCGCCCCTCCAAAAGATTTGAAAAAGAAAAAAAAATTAAATACCCATTCAATTATAATTATACATCTAATTATCTAAAGTGTTTTTTTCAATCACATACATCGAAAATGTAGGAAAAAAAACACGCAAAAATAGCGCGAGAAGTTTGTATTTGTAGCAGTGGGACGCTGGCCAGAACGTCCCAATCCATTACCATGCAGTTATATGAAGAGTGGTAGTGGTGGGGGCTGCTGGTGCTATGACGCGTCTAAGCTTGTGCCTTATGGTAGGCTTGGGACGGCGTCCGAGCATGCGCAGAGCGACGTATTTAGTGAGTCGGAAAGAAGGATGGACTTTCTGCTACAAGCAATATAACTAAAGGTATGTAAGTAGAGTTTCAGATTTACATATGATAAGTATTTCAGAAACATATGGCATCACAAATTTAATACCTAGATTGCCTTAAAAACTCACTAAAATACACAAAATGTTCAAACACCCCGGTGGTGTGTGCCCCCCCCCAGCATTATACTCACGAGCCGCCACTGGTATATATAGCTACATTGCAAGCGGTCAAGTTTATCACAAACTCAATATTGCAGCTCACCCGAGTCAAAATTCTGAAGGTGAATTTGAACGGCCTCAATATGGATAGATATACTTTTTAGATAATAAAGATGCTTTTAGTGAAAGAATAAACAATCCCATTAACCATGGCATCAACAAAGATCTCTTGAATTTATTGGAACTTCTTTTAAGATCTGTAAATCCTTTTTTACGTGGTTTCATGATGATGCGAGAAGTAGAAGAAGAAGCAAATAATCTTGCTATCTCAGAAGGAAAACAGGCTTCTTATATTAAACTGCTTTCTGCTATACCTGATAACGTTGATCATAGGAAATTTAATATTCCGGTTCAGAATGATGTATGTGCTGTTGTCACACTAAATGCCGATCAAAGTTTCCCAGAAAATGAATTAGTTATTTGTCAACGAGGAAAATCATTGGTTACAATGAAAAATATCGACAATGGTGGAGAACCATTTACATAATTCATTATTTTATCCAAAGGGAACTTTTGGATTCTCTTTAAATCTTCCTTTGAAGACACCATATTCCAGCCGTCAACATATGACTAGAATTGAACTTGCTCAATATCGATTAGCATTTAGACCTGGACTAGCTAAAGATATTCTGTCTGAAGCCAACTTGAGTAAGCTTGATCTTCGGCTTTTAAGATTCAATGCATTACACTTTGGTGGTCGTTTGTTTCAACAATATATGGTTGATACTTTTATGAGGGTAGAACAAGATTGTATCCAATGGATCAAAGCCAATCAAAAAAACTTCTTGCTGATAACTACATAGGTGTTATCCAGTTTTTAAATGAACTGGCAGTGAAAAATAACGCTGTTGTTGGTGAAAAAATATCCTATCTTCTTCGTTTCCAGGATCTACAAGATATTATAATGAATACTTCGAAGACGCTATAGGAATAGTTCGTCATTACGGATTACCAGCTTTCTTTATCACGATGACTTGCAATCCTGATTGGACAGAATTTAAAGAAGCAGCACGTCTACCTTTTGAAGATGGTTCAATTTTAGAACAACTAGCACAAGACCGACCAGATTTGATCGCTAAAATAGCTAAACTTTAGTTTCATGATTTGATATATGAATTGGATAAGAAACTAATTTTTGGGAAAGTTTCTGCCTTTGTTTATACAATAGAATTCCTAATGCGTGGATTGCCTCACATGCATCTTTTACTTATCATGTCTCCTAAAGATAAAATTCATAATAATGAACAACTTGATCTCATTTCAGCTGAAATTCCTAATTCTGATGATCAACAATTGCGAGAATTGGTTAAGAAGTGGATGGTCCATAATCCATGTTGAAAATTAAATCCAAATTCACCATGTATGGTCAACAAGAACGGACGCATGCTATGTCGATTTGGTTTTCCGAAACCACATGTGGAAGTTACATCTTTAACTGATAATCAAAACCTAATTATCGTCGTCGTTATGACACAAAATTAGATATACTAAATCCCAATTTTTCCCATGAGCATGCCATTTATTGTAAGGATGCAGGAAATCATAGAGTAACAAGAGACAATCGCCATATCTCTACTTACAACCCTTACCTTCTTAAAAGATATAACTGCCATATAAACGTAGAGTATGTAGGAATCATCAGAACAGTTAAATATCTATACAAATGCATTTATAAAAGACATGACTGTGCATTTATTAAAGTTATCAAAGACCAAAGAAGACCCAATTATAATGAGGCAGACACCTTTATTCAAGGACGCTGTATTACTTCACCTGAAGCATGTTGGCGACTTTTTGCCAATGAAATTCAGAAAAAAAGTCATACAGTTCAACGATTAGAAATCCATCTTCCTGGTAAGTACAGAATTGAAAATTTGGAGCAAACTCAATAGGATTTAGCTGACATTGGACTGAAATATTCAACTTTAGAAGCCTATTTTCACCACAGAGTGCCTGTTTAACCGTGCATGAGAGTGAATCGAAATTTTCTGTACCGTTTCTCGTTACAACCGTAGACACGCAAGTTGATCGTAGTTATAAATTAATACATACCTGTAGTTGTTTAAATGTAGTTTCCTAACCTTCATTAATTGTTTTAAATACGTAACCAACCCAATAATCTATATTCAAGGCAAATAATAACAAATAGCCTAATATCTAACCTAATTTTAACACGGCTGGACCTGTCTTTCAGGTCTGGTCATGGACGACCCACCCTCCGATACGGAGACAGAAAGGGCAATACAATCTATTCTAAAAATCAATGAAAAATTATCTAAAGAAAACTCATCAGTAGTTATTAAAAGAAAACACTATAGTTTAAGTCCCTCAAACTCTTCTAATGAATTTACTCACCAGAACAGTAGTAGTCAATTAATTCCACCACCACCAAAAAAAAACCACAAATAAAAAAATTATATGAGTTAAATAATGAAGGTCCATATGAAGTAATCATTCAACCTAAAAATAATATTAAAATTCATCCTATAAAAATAGGAAAAATAATAGAAAGTTCCAAAGAAAACATAGAATATATAGTTAGAAAAGGCAATAGCCTATCTGTCATTTGCGGTTCCCCAATGGATGCAAACAATTTAATCGATAATCACATATTAAATGAGTATAATAATGTATTTATCCCTTCCCACAGAGTGGAAACAATAGGGTTAGTTTTTATAGAAAAGGACGTAAACGTAAACGAGATAATAGAAGAAAGTTATAGCTCTATAAAAATAATTTCAGCATTAAGAATTACCAAAAAAGGTGTAGATGGAACAATATATGATACTAATGCAGTAAAGGTAACATTCCAAGGTAACATTTTACCAAAAGAGATTAGGCTAAATTACGTAATAATACCAGTTAGGCAATACTTCGCTCCGGTCATGCAATGTTTCTCTTGTTTCTTATATGGGCACCGAGCAAGTGTAAGAAAGACAGAATATGTAGGGTTTGAGGAGAAAACTTTCATGGTCAATGTGATAAGGAACCCAAATGTATTCATTGTGATGGGAATCACACAAGCAATAGTAAATCATGCCCCGAATATGAGAGACAAATCGCAATCAAATCACGAATGACATTATTCAAGGAAGATTTTTTTACAGCCTCCAAATTATTTCCTATAAATTATAAACCAGTACAAAAATATAGTAAATACAATCATAAATCTTTTGCAGATACTGCAAGAAGCCTTACAGCTTGAAAAACAATAAAGAATTCCCTGATCTAAGGACAATCAACAATAATTGTAAGAATATAATAAAGCAGAGCCAAGTAGGAAAATCCCACATAATTATAATAAATATGATATTCTCAGTGACAATGAAGAAATACAATACAGCCCAACAAACAGCACATTGACAATAAATAGACAAACTCAAAAAGACATTTTTCTAAAAATAGTTACCAAAATCACAAAAACCCAAGCAAGAATCCAGAACCGGCCAATAACATTAAGTTATGATAGGGCATCAAAACAAGACAAACAATTGGATACAGTGTAACACTTACAGCCATGTAACAGAAGTATTATATGATAATAATAAATTAATAATTTCTCATAATAACTAGAAGCATAGAGGTTTGGTCTAAATAAAAATGAAAGACGCAATATATAATACCAAACATTTATAATTCTTGCATAAACAATTTTTAATAAGAACTATGATCTGTAACTTTAAACTATTAATAATAAATAAATACAATTAGTAATTTTAAATATTTTTTAATAATGTAAAGACCAGATTTCTTTGAAATTTTTTTTCTCCTTAAATTTTTTTTTGTTACATGGACTGTGGTGTTTTTGGCGTTCATGAAAGTAAATTCATGAATTTCTTTTATGAACGGGGATTGTCTGTAACACTTACAGCCATGTAACAGAAGTATTATATGATAATAATAAATTAATAATTTCTCATAATAACTAGAAGCATAGAGGTTTGGTCTAAATAAAAATGAAAGACGCAATATATAATACCAAACATTTATAATTCTTGCATACATATATAAATTCTTTTGTGACGTAAAACAATTAAAGTAAGATCATTTAAATAAAAATAAATAAAGTAAAAGGCAGACTATTAGTAAATAAAATAAAAGCAGACTTGAAATATATTAATCAACAAGGGTATATAACGTGTGTGAACTATATAAAAAGTTATTGACAGTGGTGCGATTAAAGCGAGCGGTTGAGAAGGACAAATGAATGATTGCGCAATAGAGAGTTTGACAAACAATTAAAGAACAGTTAAAGTTAAAGAACAAGCACGTATGGAGAAATCAATATATATATCAGCGTATATAACAAAGCACAACATAATATCGGCATATGTGTCGGAACGTAGATTCAATACGAGCAAGCAAGAAGGTTGTTCAATGCGGGAAGGCCGTGTACGGCTTCCGAGAAAAAAAAGAGACTCTAGAACATGGCGTAGAACGTTGCATGTATTGTAAGATGTGAGAGGTGTGAATTTCAGTAAAAAATGTAGTCTTTTCATCGTAATAGCAACGAATGTTACTCTAAAGTGGAGCGGAGGTGTTTTGGCGTTTGTGTGAACTTAAAAAATGAAATTGATGGTATAAGTTCTACGATAAGTGAATTCATAAAAAGTCAACCATGTGCTTGATAAAACGCGCGTTATGGAAGAGAAAGTGCTTCGTATTTTTGTGTAATCATAAAAAATCCTAGGTAAAAAACAGTGAAATAAACAACGCAGTAAGTAATAATGGCCATAGGACATAAGTTTTTCAGTCTGCAATCTTAGAATTTTGAATATTTTAACAAATAGTTTCATTTGATTTTATTGCGTCATAAATTTAAGGTAGGCTTGACTACACTTTGTACAGATTTGTTATAATTGACTTGTTTGTTTTTGTAATGCTGATATATTCTGTTGCAAATAATTATTTCTTGATAATGCTTGAGTAAAGAATTAGTTGTTCCGCTACAATTTCTTAGATTCCTTTATTTAGCCACGCACATTCACTAGCCTGTACTTTGCAGCCAAGTACTCACCCCTGAGAAAATTAAGTTAAAATAATAAATCAGTAGTAGTAATTATCAATACATAAATGTCAATACATAAATGGTAAAAGAGCAAACAGAAAGTTATATATGAATTATTAATTTTTTTATATGAGAGTTAAACAAAGGTGATTTTAAGGTTTTTATTAATAAAGTGTCTAAGGTAAGGCCTAAGGTGAAGTTATATGTTAAGGTATAAAGGAGGAGTTCTGCGTTGGAGTGGAGGTGAGATACATGGTGTATAATAATTTTTTTATGGAGGCAGAGAAGTAAGAGGTGTTTCTTGATGATTTTAAGTTATGATATGAACGACGATTTTTTATATTGAAGGTAAATAAGTGAATGAAATAAAGGAGAGGTAGAGAATAATCCATATATAGCATTTTATTAGTTTGAAAATATTTTTTTTATCTTTTGCAAGTTTACCGAATCCCATTTTTTTTAACACTTTATATCTTATCATATTTTTATTTTTCGTAACCATCAGTTACAAAATGGCGCCCTTAATCGCGGGGCTTTTAAACGAAAGCGAAGTGGATGTCGTGGTGACTTTGAAGGTTTCTTGGGACATTGTGGTGGACAACTTATAATCTCAAATTGTTGAATACAATTCTAGAATATGGCAAATAGGGTAGAAATGGACGACTCGGGATTGGACATGGATCAGTCCATTAATATGAGTGTACAGGATGAGGTAGGGAGTTCTGATATGAATGAGACCATGAAAGATAGTGAAAGAGTAAGTGAGGTTAGGTTGGAAGAAAATGTAAATTGTAGTGAGATAAAAGAACTTATGTGTTTCATGAAACAGGTGAATGAACAAATGAATAGAAACTTTGCTGATAATAATAGCAAAATTGAAAACTTAAGTGTAGAAAATAAAGTAAACATTGAAAAATTAAGTGTAGAAAATAAAGTTAACAATGAAAATCTAAATAGCAAAATTGAAAATTTAAGTGTAGAAAGTAAAGTAAACATTGAAAATCTAAATAGCAAAATTAAAAACTTAAGTGTAGAAAATAAAGTAAACAATGACAATTTAAATACGAAGCTAGATAATCTCCAAGTAGAAATGGAGGTTATAAGTAAAGAATGTAAAGATTTGAAAGCAGAAAGTGACCTAAGATTTAATGAAATTTTAAAGAGTTTAAAAGTAGAATCAACTGATAATAGAGTAAATGACAGTTCCAAATCTTTTGAAAGTAAATTAATAGAGGTGAACAAGAGCGTGACCAGTAAAGTAAATGTAGTAGAGAATAAATGTTTTTAAATTGAAAGCAAAGTTGATAATGATTTAATTAAAATGGACCAAAAAGTAAATGATAGTAATATTAACAACAATTTTGAAAAGCCTATTCTAACAGTATGTAAGAGTGAAGTAATTAATGTAAATGATGTAGGCCTAGTTGTGGAAGAATTATGCGACGATTGTGTTTTGAGAAATGATATTGTAGAAGGTAATGTTGTAGAATTTGAAATTGGAAAAGTGGATAAAGATGTTAATTGTAATGGTTTTGAAATGATTAATGATATAAATGGAAATACGAGTTTTGATTTGAATCAAGTAAACTTAAATGAAAATGGGCTTATCAATACTTGTAGTTATGAATCTTGGGAAGTAAATTTTAAACAAAGCTATGATTTTGTAAATAGATATTTTAAAATGATAAAGAAAATTTGCGAAATGAGAAACAAAGAACAAAGAATGAAACACAGGTGCAAAATTTATAGAAAATTTAAAAATAATATCAGAAAAGAGAAGGTAGTTAAGATAATAAGACGTAGGCTAGGCCTACTTGTATTGAAGAGGCCTACAAGAAAAAAGAAAAAACACCTACCTGATTAGTGTTTCGATCTCTTCTGTAAGTAGTTTTTTGTTCATTCTTTTAATAATTTGTGAAAAAATATAAAATTGAAATGTATAATAACTTGCAATACGAATGAGGCGAGTATGAAAATTTCAAAGGGGAGTGGCAAACTAAAGATTTTAGATTTGCTTTCACTAATTTTAAATTCATTTTAATAAAATGTTGTGGGAGGTTGTACGTTGGATACAGACAATGTATAACAATGCTGTGATCTTCAACAACATGTTTGGGAGCTTGATGGGGGTTGATTAAGGAGTGGATGATGGGGAGATATGTATGATGGAAATGAAACAAAGTACCGGTAAATATTTTTTCAAATTTCAATTTTATATTTATAATGATGTTTGTAAATAGTTTAAGTAACTATATTTTTTTTTCCATTTCTTATCTGGTTGCTGCACTCTGATGGAATGATCCATGTACGTTGTTTAAGAGGGGGTCATTGCCATTTTGAAGGTCTTATTCACAATTTGATATGCAGGTATAATGTAATAAACTGGTATGAATGTATGTAAATGTAAATTTTAAATATTGTAAAGAATTTGATTTGTGATGTGAATGATTGTTTAAAATGTATTAATTAAGGATGATTGAGTGTAGAATTGCCACAAGTTAAAGATAAGTGAAATTTGGTTGTTGCCATGGTAATTAATAATGTGTAATTTTTGATTAATGAGTGAATTATGATTTGTGAATAATGTATAAATTTTGATTTGTTAATAATATTGAATATAATAATGTTGAGTGATGAACAATGAAAACTCTGATACTTGAATGATTTCAATGATGTATAATTTTTGATTGATAATTTTGATGATGAATAATAATGTGTAATTTTGATTTTCAGTGATATTTGATTGTGAAACTTGATATTGATATGTAATTAATTCTTGAATATTGTTTTATTGTGACATTTGATTTCAATGTTTGATTGTTTTGAATTGAAAATCATGAATTTTTTGGTTTTTTGATTTTTTTAAATTTTTTGGTTTTTTGAATTTTGTTTGATTTTTGTGGCAACTAATATTTGATTTGAATGTAAAATTTGGTAAACAATTTTTAATAAGAACTATGATCTGTAACTTTAAACTATTAA
>JAGFPH010002773.1:0-16261 GCA_018207615.1 Philaenus spumarius
GAATGTGTAAGTATGCTAAACAAAGGAAGGGTTTTACCTGCCTAACTCCTTGGTCATAAGTTGAAACTACCCTTCTGCAATAAATAGCTTTCTCCTGTTGACATAATTATATTTTGAAAAGAACTTCAAACATATTGTAATATTCAGGTACCAAACACTAAACCCTTCTTGAACCCTTTCTTCGTCTTTTACCTACACTGCCTAGTGAAAGTCTTGTTTATACTTTTAAACTATTCTTACAACCTGCATATCTCAAAATATATAATCTTCTTAAGGTATTATTTAACACCTTTAAAAATCTGTAGTAGTTCGGTTTTTATTAATTAGAATCGAAAAAAATCTTTGATAGCTTTCAATGACAACCTTAAAACTGAAAGTGCCGAATAATCAGCTGTTAATGGAATTTGCCTGCCTTAATATCTAGAGATTCGGTTGACAAGTTTATGATGCCAAATTTATACTATACGCGAATATGATAATTTAGAGGATATTTTATCTATTTATTTTAGAAATGCTACTTATTTTTGTTTGACTTTGTGTTTAGATATAGAGGGTATCCTGTAAATAAAGAGCCAAACTTAGGGAAATGGTTCTATGGATAAAAATAAAGAGAAAATCAAGAATATATTTTTTTCCAAAATATGCTTCGTTTTCCAGATATTCGCCATTTTGTTTTTTGTACAAAAAATTCATATTTAGAGAAATTTTTGACTGATTTCTTAGCATGAAGTTTAATAACCTAACAATGATATATCTCAAGAAAAATAAGCGATTAAATTCAATCATGCGTTTAAAAATTGCGGCTGTTTGAAAATTTCAATCCTAAATAACTCAAAAATCCTACATTTTAACAAAAAATTTCAAGATACTTTTTTTCAAGAGCTTTTTCGATTTTCTATCGGATAATGTAACTGTCAAAACAATCGGATGAAGTATAATAGTTAGGTTGTGTCTAATAATTGGTTTGTTCAACCCGGCACTCTATACCAAAACAGTAAACACAACAATATTGTATGTAGGCCTACATATATGCTGTTATTATCTTTTCTTTAAATATTATCCTTCATTGACAGTTTTGACAGTTACACCATCCGATAGGGAATGAAAAGAGCTACAAAAAAGATAACATACATTTTTCTTTACATGTAGGGTTTTGAGTAATTTAGGTTTGAAATTTTCAAACAGCAGCCATTTAGAAACGCGGTATTTGATAGTATAATCGCTTATTTTTTTAGGTAGAGAATTGTTAGGTTAAACATCGTGCAAGGTTTGAACTCAATTGATGGAATTGATTTCATTGTTTTTGATTGAAACTATACAGGTGCTTTATAAATGGGCCACTATTGGTATCTGGTAAACTATAAATCTGGCAGCAAACTTTACATGGAAAACCTTTTCTTGTTTTTTGAGAAATTAAAAAATATGTAGTTAAATTATTTGTAAATGGCCTCCATTTTCCATTCTCTTCCAATATCTAACCGTCAACTTTCGATCATAGAAATTTTCGATTGTAGACAAAGATCATTTTATTTTTGATTGAGATGACATTTTTTACCAGTTAATACACAACTTTTTGAAATTTTGAATTTTGTACACTTTTGGTTTTTATTACGTATTTATAAAGTCAGTACCGTTTCGATGCGCTACGATAAATTGCCCTCTAAAAAACGTCTTTTCTTTTTATATAATGTGTAATACAAATCGTAATAAATAAATTAACAAAACGCCATTATTATACGTTATGGACAAACTGATTACACACAGAATAACTTTTAGAAATCCAAATTACCTCAAACCGTTTTCGAGATATGTCCGATTCAAATTTTATACATCTACCTAAAAAACGTGACAATTCTTACCGTTTTGGTAATTTTGATTAAAAAACCGTTCAAGGTTCCCGTAGATCGTTTATAACTCGTGAACCGTTTGACGGATTTTAAATATTTAAAAAATTTGAATCCACCATTGAATTCTCTATACGATATTATATTTTCATATTTCCACAAGTATTTTTAAATTCGCAATTAATATTTAAAAATTAAAAAAAATTTCGATTTGAACTTTTCCCGTGAACGTTATTAACTCGAGTAATTGTTACCCAATCTTTATGAAACTATTATACGTTCTTTATATAGTCGTATAGAATTAATATAATAATATGTGGAAATTTTGAATAAAATCGGTTTGTAATTATAGATTTAAAAAAAAATTGTTGACCGACTATAAAACCTGGGGTAAGTGCCAAAAAGGAAGTTTTGAGGAAAACGCATAAAACTTCGTAAACACAACCGTTGTCATTATTATTTTCTGTCGTAGCCTTAAAAGGTGTCAAAAACTATTCTATAAACATTTCTTAAAGTTAAATTAAGAAATAAAATATTTATTATTTTTAATAATACATTTTTACATCTAAAAACTAAAAAAAGGGCTATGTGCCAACTCTTATACAGTAAAAACAGGGCTAAGTCCACTACTCAAATCCGTAAAAACAGGGCTAACCGTTTAAAATATTTAGTACAGCTCTGATACATAGCCCAAATTTTATTTCACAACAGTTGGCACTTAGAACCAAGCGCAATCTTGTGGCAATTCTTTGAACTACTTTCCGATTGAAAACTAGATAGCCCGGTTTTTACTGAGTAGGGTTAGGCACGTAGCCACATTTTGAGATTAAACAGAATATATTTATTTTTGGCACTTAGCCCGGATTTTATAGTCAGTCGACAATTAATATTCGTATAGTCAATATTTACATCATATCGAATGGTAAATGTACAATTATTCCTACATAATAATGAAATTTGATAACGTATAGTAAATTTCACGAGGAATTTGAATTTGTAAAAGAAATAACTCCCGATAATTAGTTATTAAGATATAAACGATTATCTATGATAATGTACCAATGTACCCAGTTTTCGATCCTTTGATATAATTTTTTTCCGAAAACCTATAATTACAAACTTTTCACACATGTTCTATAAGACTATAATATAAAAAACATATTAAACTTTCATACAGATTCATTAACAATTATTACTCGAGTTGTTGTTCACGGCAATAGTTCAAAACCACTAGTAGTATGTTATAGCTTTTGATTTTTAAAGGCCTAATTAGTAGAGGTGTAAATAGTGTTGTAATAATTTGAAGGAATAAGGAAATTCACAAAAAATGTATGAATAGTAATGATTTTAGTCTCAATATAGAACTTCTGTGTTAGTTAAATTATTTTTTGAACTATAAAGTAATTAAATTTTATCGTATCTTGATGATTTTTTCACAGAATGTGTATATATACTCTATTAATACGTGTGTTCAATTTTATTCAAATCCGTTAATTAATTTATTAGAAATGTATAAAATATATATTTTCGACGTTACGAGACGAATAATCGATTATTTGAATTTTTGCTACAAACGTTCATAACTACAGTAATTATTAATGAAGCTTTATGAAACTTTAACACGTTCTTTGTATAGTCGTATACAACATATGTGGAAAGTTTAAACCAAATCAGTTGATAGTTGTACGTTTTCGAATAAAATTTATATCGAAAGATTGAAAACTGGGTACATTATCTAAAAAATCGTTTATATCTTAAGAACAAATTATTAGAATATATTATTGTTAACATATTCAAATTTCTCATGAAATTTATTATAGGTTATCAAGTTTTTATTAATATGTACGAATAATTGAACATTTACAATTCGATATAATGTAAATATTGCCTAACAAATATGAATTTATTATTTTGTTTCCGAAAATCTTTAATTACAAACCAATTTGATTCAAACTTTCCATATATAGTCTATACTACTATATAAAGAACGTATTAAAGTCTCATAAAGATTAGATATCAATAAAATTACTGGAGTTATTAATGTTCTCGGCAATAACGTTTTTAATAAGCTTTTAATTTTTATAGGCCTAGTTAGTAAAAGTAATAAATACTGTTGTAATAATTTGATTTTTTTATATTATTATTATATATATGTTTTTTTTATGTGGTTTAAATTTCATTGAAATCGGTTGAATATTTTTAAAGTTATTACACTTTTATTGGAGACATGTAATCCAAAAAAAATTAATCAACTGATTTGAATATGTACATTACATCATTATTATTGTACATAACTTATGGAATATTTAACTGATTTAAAATATTAAAAAAGATTCGGATTCTTCGTAATATCATCTATGCAATATCATATAATTGTTATTATATTAGTTATAAGTATTAAAAAGTATAAAATAAAATAAACTATATTCGATTTGAAGGAGTGCGGTAAAAATTATCATAGTATTTTATCATGTTTTTTGAAAATTATATTTAATTATTTATAAACTATTATGAATATTTATTATGATGGTTTATGGATAATTTTATGACGACTCCGAAACGTTTTTAATATTTATGATTTGATGTATTGTTTATGTGAAATGCCCTATATTTTATGATTATTTTTTATTTTACATGTTATTGTAAGACTTTTTTGTTCTTGGTGTCTTTATATACGGCCTACCGTTTATAAGCTAATGCAGTTTTAAAAACACTCTATCTGAGAAGAAGATGTTTTTGTATGGAAACGTTTTGACAAAATGAAAACGCTCTTATCACTAACAAAACATTCTTTAGACAACCGAATTACATTTAAAATCAACAAATATGGTTTTTGTTAAATTTTTTAAACCCATAATACAGAGGAACTAGGTTACAAAACTACAAATTTGTCATACATGAAAAATAAAGTTGATAAAAGATGTTGAAAAGCTGTTCATTCTCATTGTTGCAAATTGTTGTTTATCGAAAGCAAATATCAGCTTATTAAGAATCCAGAATGCATTAAAATTCAAAATCATTTAAAATAAAGGGTGCTTCATAAAAAATTCGATAGTTGGCCTACATACAAACTGTACTTTAAAATGAGAACTTGTAGCCTAACCAACAACAGACGAGACACCGGTGTACGGGACACTTTCCGGTGTCCCAGCTTCTCGCAGGGAGAGACAACGTAGAGCCACAGAATCTGGTAGCGCACTACTCAGTGTCTCATCTGTTGACACACATTTAATTGATAGTACATTTAGTGTCCCGTACACTAGTGTACCGTACACCGGTGTCTCGTCTGTTGTTAGGCTAATAGGGGCATATTACACTGTAAAAGTTGTTTGTCAAATAATTTGTCAAATCTTTGTCAAAGTTCTGTGATGAAATCTTTGAGAAAGATTTGTCAAAGAATACATATTACACCTATCCAATTCTTTGATCAACTTTGATATTAAATTAGATATATTTTGGGGTTATGTTTCGGTTTATTCTAATATTTTTATTATTTGATTACTATTATTACAAAATTACAGTTGAAAGATCGTAATTCATATAATAAGGGGTTAAGATTTTTAAAACTAATCTTACAAAAAATTGTAAATACACTTTTACAATAAAGTAAACATAATGAAAGTCTAATGTTTTACAAAAAAACATAAACTTAGGCTATACTGCTATTAATACTGCCGACCCCAATATTGCAGATTACAGATAGTCCAATCAAATTAAGGATTCTTCTGGAAAAAAATGGAAAGAGCTCTGAATCGAGCTGAAAATGATTTTAACCGGCTCAGGACCAACCCCTCTACAACTCCTACAGTCGATTAGGGGTGACCGATAATAAGGGTTGAAATGGCAGGGGTGAAAAGGGGTAACTTTTTTAATTGACCCCCAAAAAAATATTTCTTAGTGCCGAACTGTAGAATATTAAAAAATAAGAAACTTTCAAATTTAATTTTTTTTTATATAACCTCAAAATCTGGAGATAAATGGATATAAATTTTTTTCGAAATTATTTTTTTCTCGGTCAAAAATACTTTAATTTAAAAAATTTTTGGAGAAAGTGTGTCTTTCAATGACACAAATAAGCTAAATTTTTTTCGTAAAAGAAAAATAATTTCATTTGGCAATTTTAAAGTTTTTTGAAAAATATGAGGTTAAATTCAAAAAAATCGGTGAAGCAGGGTTTTTATTGTAAAAAGTTTATTTTGGACTCATTCTCTTCGTCGTTTTATCACCTTTATGGAAAAAATTGAACGTATTTTTTTTCGAATTTTAAAATATAAAAAATAGGAAAAAACTAAAATCTTAGATTTTGCAAATACTTAAAATTTCGTATACAGTGTCCAATTATATTTTATCGATAAACATGGTATAATTTTTTCATAATATTGATATTATTGACAAAATAGTAGAGTCAGAATTATTTTTTGGCTTTTTCAACAACAATCATAATTTTATTTAAAAAATTCAATACGGCCAAGGTTTTAGAAATTCAGAGGAGAAAATTCCCCAAAAGTAACCCTTAATAGTAACTTAACATTATAAATAATAACGCCAACCATCAATTCATTCAGAAAAAAGTTCAGATGATTTAGAAATACTGTAGAGGTACTCATAGAAAATTCATGTAAAATAAAATAAAGTATGCTCTATTTTACAATATTTTACACTTTATCGTATATTGATCGCATTTTAGAGGTATATATAATATTCTATATTTACAAATAATATAAATAAGGTCTAATTATTAGTCGATAGTCTAGGTCTTTTCGACAATGAACTGCAAAACTCCCTGTTAGAATTTTCAGAATCATCTTTTTCATTCTCTCTTGCAGATTCATCGACCTCGTTGATAATTTTTCTTCTTTTTCGAACGTAATTTCCTGTTCATCTTCAGTTAACATTTCTTCTGTCTCATCGACTTCTTCTTTTTCATAATTACTACACATTTCTGTTTCAGAACAATTCAAACATAAATTGGTGCATGGTATTCCATGCTTTCGGCAACTGCAAGATATTGCTTTGCAGCCAGTTACACATCGACAACTTATCTTCTTCAATAATTCATCTATAAATTCAATAAAAAATGTATATCCATTTATCTCCAGATTTTGAGGTTATGTCAAAAAAATTTAAATTTGAAAGTTTCTTATTTTTTAATATTCTACAGTTTGGCACTAAGAAATATTTTTTTGGGGGTCAATTAAAAAAGTTACCACTTTTCACCCCTGCCATTTCAACCCTTATTATCGTTCACCCCTAATCGACTGTAGGAATTGTAGAGGGGTTAGTACTGAGCCGGTTAAAATCATTTTCAGCTCGATTCAGAGCTCTTTCCATTTTTTTCTGAAATGAAGCTATTCCAGAGCTAATTTGATTGGACTAAGACTGCAAAACATTATTTTTTGTAATTTCTTCTGAAAGTTTTTGCCTTTCATCGCGATTTTTATTGGCATTCGTGTAAATGTCCCACAAACAATATTCTTTTTCATAATGTAAAATTAAAGTTTTCACAGCTTCAACACTCCATGTCAATTTTGCCATCGTATTAAAAATATAAAAGTAAAGGAACAGAAAGAATATAATGAAAACAGAAAAACCGTATATTATTTTGAGGTTAGGAGGTTACCTAAAAAATGCGTACTATATTATTTTAGTACTTTATTCGTATTCTTTTTTGAAAATCTTTGTCAAAGATTACAACATGTCAAAGATTCGTCAAAGTTTGATGAACGAATTATTTCATCAAAGAATCGTCAAATTTCTTTGATGTCAAATCTTTGATCAAACAATAAACAACAATTTGCAACAATGAGAATAAACAGCTGATAATTACAGTAACAAAAACCATATTTGTTGTTTAGTTTTTAAGTTGTCATGCATAAAAAATTTTGTATAAAATCTATCTCAAAATTATGGCAATAAAAGTCTGCAAAATATTGAGAGATGTCAACTGACTTTACTGCTTGCTAACATGAGTGTGAAATATTACCTCGAGGTCTTACTCATCATTCTATTCCACAGCCATATTGACATGTTCTTGGACAGCAGAAAACAAAATAAATGTTATTTGTTTGTGAGTACAATGTTTTGTTAGTGTTAAAAGCGTTATCGTTGGTTCAATCTCTTTGAACGTCAATATAATTATCATTCGAATCTTTATGATACTTTATGAATACTTTCGAAGATACTTTATATGTGCTAAGTGTTGAGTTTTATTTTTTTTATGTACCGTAATACATTTTTTACACTTTAATTTCAAAATATAATTTTTTATTTCGTTTCTCTACTTCTATATTTTTTCTTTTTGGTGTCTTTTTACTGATATCAACATTTATTATCAACCTTTATGTAAAATAGATGTCATACAATCTGACTTTTTCTTCGTCTAGTTCATCGTCCATGATTTTATAAAATACATCTCTTGGTTAGTGTGAGTGATAAGAAATAATAAAGATAATCTATACCGATATACCTAATTATGTCATTAGAGTACAAATAATTATCATTTTCAATAAACTAGAAATATGTATTGCTCAAACGATTAAATTTTCAAATGATAACCAAATAATGTGAAGTTTAGATTTAAATGTTTGAATGTGTGTCTATTTCGTTTGAGTTTGCTATTACACAATCTAAAAAATAACTAGGTTGTAAAAAGTATCTACCGGGAACTAAATTTGTCAAGTTGATTGTTATTGTAATAAATAATGTAAATGGTTTTTAAGAAATGTGTTTTGGATAAGTAAGTATAAGAATAACCTAAAATTGTGGTAAAGTTTTAATCCCAACCAGCTGTTTTATTTTTATTATGTAACAACAGATGTTTAAATTATAATATCGTAAGCCTTTTTCATTGATTTTTTCCTTTGCGTTTGTTTCTATTTTGTTAATCTAACCGAAAAAAAGTTGTTTTGAAAAATAATAATTAACTAATTCTAAATTTGGTAAGTTGGTTACAATGGTAATGAATGTAAATGCATTCAAAAAACGTGTTGGTTCAGTATAGGCCACACTTAGATTTGTGTTGATAAGCAGCTTTTGATAAAAATTAGTTATTTCACGTGTTTTAGGGCTGAGAATTAACAACAGTATTTTAACCATTTTCAACCCTTAAATTCAATATTTTGCAAAATCCTTTCTAAGTGCACCTCTAAATTACATTAGTGGTGTGAAGATACCCTGGAAATTTTACGTTTCTAGCTAACATATTTGTTAGGTGTAGGCCTTCGTTTATTATGAATCAGCCATTCAAGCATTCTTTTTTATTTTATATACCGGGTGTTCGGAAATTCTTGAAACGGTGTAATATTTCGTATACAAGGAACATTTTAAGGTAGATGTGATTGAAGAACCTACTCCATGTAAAAATACTAATTTATTAAGGTTTCAAACAATTTATCCGCCATCTTGGATCCGCCATTTTGAATGTAAATTTGTTTTTTATGGGAAGGTGTTCTTGTGATACATCATTAAGATATAGAATTTCAAAAGAAAATAAACGGTTAAATTTTCACATCCATATCTTTAACCGATTAAAAATGGCGGCCAAAAAACAACGAATGTTGTTTTCCAATTTTGCCCCATTTTCTGTACTATTTTTTTCATATTCATTTTTTTAAATTCAGAATTAAATAAGCTTTCAAACGATATGCCACACAATGATATTTGGTTGATCCACTCGAAATCAATTTTGAAATATCAAAATGGCTGTAACTCAAACATTTTAAATACTCCCAAATATCGAAAAACCACAGGGTTTTCGAACATCTAGTTGTACTACTTTTGAAAACAGAAAGAGGGAATGGGGTTTTAGCATCATTTTTAAAGACATCTTTAAAACAAAACATGACACATTCTTGTTGATCATTATTTATCTATATATATACCAGGGGCAGAGCCCCTAGTATATATATTAAAAGAATTTGGTCAAAACCTATTTCCAATCGCCCAGCCTCTCCTAATGGACCGATTTTGATGATTTTTGTTTTAAAATGTGTCTTATTACCTGTAGATATGTCATCAAGCATTTACCGAGTCCTAGGACATTAGGGCTACGCCCCAGTGGCCCTCAAAGTTTCAATGTTAATCTTATGGAAGGTCAATCTTAAGGAAGAAGAAGAAATATTTCTTTTGATTTTATCAAGGACACAAAAACAGCTGTTCGTATGAAAAGCTTAAAACAGCTGATTTGGATCAACAACTGATTTGGATCAAATCAGTATCAAATGTAGTATTACCTTTTTGAGGTTACATTGACAAACTAAAAACAAACACACACAAAAATCAACGAAAAATGCTAACTATATTTTAATTCAATTCAAACATTGGTTGTTACAAACCTATTATATATAAAACAGCTAATTTGGATCAAAAACTGAACATAATCATTCACAGATATGTCAAGTCTTATATATTATCATCCGTTCAGCCGCTATTCACCCGAGAAGGAGCTCCGGTATACAATCCTTCAAATTTCCCATGTTAATCTTATGGAGATAATGTTTAATGAGTTTGAGTCAGCTGCCAAATAAAACAGCTGATTTATGCTCGGTCACCTATGTACAAACGAGCCAAAGATTAACGCGATTCTTTATCGAATTTTCCATCTGCGAGCGAAGCGAAGCAGCCATCTGAGACCGAAGGCCGAGCCGGGGTTGGGACGCGGAGCGTCCAGGGGCAGAGCCCCTAGTATGTAATTAAAAAATTTATTGATGTAAAATTGTAAAAGTTATTAGCTCAAGAAGCAAAAAATGTTCAGTAGCGAAAGGAAAATGTTCAACTTTAGGCCTACATAACAAGTAGTAAACATTTTTTGTAATGTTTTCGTAAATGTAAAAAAGTTTCGTAATTTAGTTCTCAATATAACTGTATAAAAACATTTATCGATTTCAAATTTCTTATTTTGAAAACACCAGATTTTATGTTCCAAATACACGATTGCTAAAAAACCGCCTAGTTTGAAACGTAATTTACTAATATATGCTTTGCCCAAAAACAAAACATTATTATAACAAAGTGTAGAGAATAAATCAAAGAAATGAACTGTATACTTGTATATTACCTTACCATAAAAGTGTTTTACTTAGAACCAATTGAATTACAAAAGTGAGATGAAACAAATGAAACCTCGTGAGGACAAAGGAAATTCAAAATATGGCCGTTGAAGACAATGGAAACAGCCTTGTTTTGCAAACTTAAGCGGTAGTATGAATTCTGTGCAAATGTGAACTTTTGCTGTTTGAATAACGTCTAAAAAGTGAAATATAGTTTGATTTACACCAAATGAAAGATTGAACTTTGGTCTATAAATAGATATCAAAAAGTCTATTGAAATAATTCGAATTATAAAAGATATCTCGAACGCAAAATGTGTTGTTTTATTGGTTGAAATCTGCTCAATTGCAAAGGTTCACAGACAATCCCATATCTTTGGAACTGTTTGTCCGATTTTTGATTGGATGGCAGCAATGAATACATTGGCAGTTTCGGGTAGGTAAAAGTGTGATGAATCCTTCAGTATACAGACGTAACTCATAAAAAATAACGGGCGGGCTGTAAGGAGAGACATTGAAACGGGAATTAGGCACATTAAAATTCGCGCGACACTTGCTTTTAGAAAACTCAAAAACTGCAACGATAATTATGTATGAAAATATACGTTTTAGAAAAAACTTGTAAATGCAAAAATTAGAGTTTAGATCATTTCCTTTCCAACGGTTTTTTTATTTATTGCGATTGGATGATTTTTAGTGGGTGAAATGTTCAAGTCAAGTTGAGTTGTCACAGACTACACAATTCACTACGGCAGGGCGTTGAGACCACTCAATTTGAGTGGTCTGACAGTTAGAGGGTTTTAAATAGCCGCCATTTTGAAAAAGTGTTAACGAATTTTGAACGCACACTCGTACAGCAGGTACACACATTCATACTAAATTTCACGTTTCTACCTCAAACCGTTCTAGATCTATGAACGTTTTTGTAGAAAAAAACACATACAGACAGACAGACTAAAAAGTATGCTCCGTACATGTTTACATTGTGAGATACGTTTGTCTCGATCCCAGAAACAAATCCACAAAAGGGGACCTGAGAGTTCGGGGACATTCCGTAAATATTATGAGCCATCACCACCAAAACTTTGTTCCCTTTCTCTCTCAAACTTCATTAGTGCTAGAGAGCCCAGTCATCGCACATTTCGGCCCATCTCGGCTGGTCTCGTCGTGTCATGCGAAAAGCGACCTTACAGCAGTTTAAGAAGTGCGCCTTAACAGGAAATTATAATTACGTGCGGAAACGAACCGTTTTCCTGAAGCCCTGCTTGCTGGTTTGCAAACGATTTCTCCTGATGTAGTTGATGCACATAGTCTCAAAAATGAACTTGGTGAAGTACATCATTTCAGGATAAGTCTCCAATAAATTAAGGCTACATGACATTATAGAGTAAATTCTAGTGTAAAACTGATGTACAAATTTTATTAATAATGTATATCTATCTAATATTTTAATGAGGTAACATTATTGGTTTGTTTGTATGTAGTGGGTAATCTCTTGAACTACTGAACCGAATGAAAAAATAATTTCACTAATAAAAAGTTACACTATCCCTGAGTATCATAGACTAGAATTAATTTTGATTAAGGGTTGAAACAACCCCTGAAACAATAAATATTAATTATTATACTTTCCTTAAAGTTAGAGAGCTGAAATTTTGTACATTTATTTCTTACAAGACACGTAGAAAAAGTAAACTAGATTTGCTTTTTTCGCGTGCTGCTAAGGGGTGAAAATGTGAAAACAACCCCTAAAACAAACAAAAATAATTGTTACATTTCCACTTTTATTTCTTATCTATATATATATATATATAAGCGAAACACCACTCACTCAACTCATCACGATTTCTCAAAAACTACCGAACGGATTGAAATGAAATTTGGTATGTAGCTTCCTCTATGGCCATAGGTGCTCACTAAGAAAGGGTTTGAAAAAATTCGAAATTTTAGGGGTTGTTTGGGGGGATCAAAGTTATTAAAAAACGATTTCTTCAAAACTACCGAACGGATTGGAATGAAATTTGGTATGTAGCTTCCTCTAAGGTCATAAGTGTTCACTAAAAAAAGGTTTTAAAAAATTGGAAATTTTAGGGGGGTTTGGGGGGTAAAAATTACTAAACCACGATTTATCCAAAATTACCGAACAGATTGGAATGAAATTTGGTATGTAGCTTCCTCTAGGGCCATAGGTGCTCACTAAGAAAGGGTATGAAAAATTTCGAAATTTTAGGAGGGGTTTGGGGGGATCAAAGTTACTAAAATCATAATTTCAGATCTTTTATTATTATGACAATAGTGCTTTTATTATTTAAGATCTATATATATATATATATAAGCCAAATACGCTCACTGACTAAACACTTAAAAAGAATACAATTACATTAAAAAGACTGAAAATACCAACCACCACGGGCAACGCCGTACGGGCCAGCTAGTAACATACATAAAAAAGTATAATAGGTTGACATTTTGTCGCGTGCTGCTAAGGGGTGAAAATGTAGCAACAACCTCTATAAAAAATGTTGATTGTTATACTTTCCTTAAAGCTAGAGAATAAACCCTTAATAAATTAATGAATTTAAAAATAAGAAACCACTATGTTACATCCTAATTAAAAATAAATAAGACATTACAATTTATTAGTAGGGCCTATTTATATAAAATAACCTGTTTGCATTTGCTTTCGAAGCGAGTCACCGCGGGGATTGGCGAGCGAAGCGAGTAGGGGGCGGAGCTCTCTAGTATTATTTGAAAGAAGAAGTATTGACTGGCTGATTGATTCATAATCAACGTGCAGTCAAAACTATTGACACCTAGAGCTTTAACTGCACTAAGAAAGGATTTTGCACAAAATATTGCTTTTGAAGGCTGAAATTGGTCAAAATACGGGGGTTCACTCTCGGCCCGTGTAACACATAAAACAGCTGATTTAAATCAAAACTTTACCAATACAATGGCCTAGACTGAACCAACACACGTTTGTTGACATTCATTACCATATCAACCAACTTAGAAAATTTGGAATCAGTTAAATATTTTTCACAACCAACAGTTTCGTTTAGGTTAGGTTAACGAAATAAAAACGAACTCAAAAACAAAACATAATACGGTCACTCAGCTGAACCACTGACGTGAGTTGAGCGAATTTCCAAAATTAAGTTTATATGTTTCAGGGTTTCAACCAACTATTCGGGAAATTGGTCTACTCGCGAAGGCGCTGAATAGCTGACCCTGTGTAAGAAATACGTATTATTAGTAGAATTTGTTTGTACCTAAGCCTCCAGTTTCAACTAACGCGCTGCTTCGTTGCCTCGGGTTATGGACTGCTTCGCTTCGCTAGCAGCGTACAAACTCGGCCGCCGGTCTCGGATCAGAAGATCCCTCCGCGTGGATTTGAACCGGGTACTTCTATGGTATTTTACGTTTTGATCGATTCTGGGAAACCAAGCGAGCTATAAGGTCGTGTAAAAGAACAAAATGTGCAGAATAATATCCTACATTTTTATGTTTTTAGATAATACCCTACAAAATGTCATTCTAGTACGAAAAATCTCAAAAAATAGTTCCTTACTGTCAAAAAACTTGCTTCCGGTTGATGGATTGTTTTGACTTACGAACTCGTCCGAGCCACTTAGACAACCAACGTGTGTAAAAAATTTTGACCAAATCGGACTTTTACAATACGGCCGTTAGAGTGCGAACACGTATATACATATCAAATTTCTAATAATACAATAAAACGTGCTCTGAGGACCATGATCGGTGCTCATTTACTACTCCCGACCTTGGGTCTTACCATGCGGCCGCTAGAGTGGGGACACATATATAGGTATATACAGGCTGTCCAGCTTCGACTGTCCGAAACTTCACGGGCGTATTTGTCTGCTAAAAACAAGCAAATAATGCAATACAACATGAATGTGTCCTATCTATATTCGTTTGCTGTCTGTCAGTCTGTATATGATTTTTACAAAATACCTAATATTTTTAGAAGTAGCAAAGATATTGAGCTTAAAATTTGTATACATATTTTTGCGTAACCTTTTATCACTGTATGGAAAAATTATAACATTATTTTAAATATTTTCAAAACGGCGGCTGTTTATAATTTGTAATGTCAAATATCTCAAAAACCGCTAACTTTACAAAAACATTACAAGAGACAAAAAAGTTTACATATTTAATGACAAACAAAATGGTTTTTTTTATTTTGCCTATAGCTCAAAGAATAACGAAGATATTGTTAAAAAAAGGAAAATGTATTATCTTAATCTTTATGTTTGTGTTAGATCTACACCACTTTTGTATCATCAAATTTTTCTTTTTCAGCCAATATCTCGGCTATCTTTTAGAAAATTTAAAAAGCCACTGTGTTTGTCGTTAAAAAAGGAAACTTTTTTGTCTCTTGTAATTTTTTTGTAAAGTTAGCGGTTTTTGAGATATGTGACATTAAAAAGTATAAACAGCCGCCATTTTGAAAATATTTAAAATAATATTATAATTTTTCCTACAGTTATAAAAGATTACGCAACAAATATGTATACAAAGTTTAAGCTCAATAACTTTGCTACTTCCAAAAGTATTAGGTATTTTGTAAAAATCACATACAGACTGACAGACAGCAAACGAATATAGATAGGACGCATTCATGTTGTATTGCATTATTTGCTTGTTTTTAGCAGACAAACTATCTCGAAACTAGCTATCTCGTACAGATTATGTAAAAAATCCTCAGTACAATACATCAGTTTTTCTTGTTTGTCCACGAATGTACAAACCGACTCTTTTCTGAAACCTTTTGCTGTTAATTATATTTTATTATTAATTAAGACTTGTTATGTTTTACAAAATAATACATAGCTCCATGAGGTTATATAACAAGAAAGAATCATGTCTAACTTATCACACTTCATGCCACGATATCTCCCCCTCTCTCTATTTCTCGCGGTGTTAAACTAATGTGATATTAATCCCTGGAGACCGGTGTTTTAATCACTTTTCATCGCATAGGGGTGTTTAGTGTAAAAGGTATTTGTCAGAAACTAAATGTGGGGAAATTAATAAAAAATGTCTAGACGTAACTTTACGGTTGAGTTTCTAGACCTAAATTTACTATTTTATATTAGATGAACACTTTAAGTTAGATTTTTTCTGAATACTAATCACCAAGATCGTTGTATTTGTGTTGAGAGTATTTATAAGGTTGTACACTCAAAAATATCAGTTCGAGTTCTGCCGAAGTTAAATATTTGTTTAAACACTTCGTACAACTACCCGTGTTCGCACTCCAAAAACCCGTGCTCGCACTATAACCCCCGTGTTCGCACTCCAACCCCCTGTGCTCACACTCCAACAACCCGTGCTCGCACT
>JAGFPH010002773.1:16271-27922 GCA_018207615.1 Philaenus spumarius
CGGATTCCAACCCCCCGTGTTCGCACAGCAACCTACCGTGTTTGCACACAACCATCTTTCGCACTCCAATCCATGTGCTCACAATCCAAACCCCACCGTCCTCACGCAGTAATCCTCACATGTGTTCGCAGTTAAACCCATTGTGCTCACACTCCAACCCCCTACGCTCGCACTCCAAACCCCTGCGCTCACACTCCAATCCCCTGTACTCACACTTAAATCCCCGTCCTCGAAAACCAAACCCCTGTAATCACACAGTAACCTACCGTGTTCGCACACAACCTTAGTGCTAGCACTTCAACCCCCTGTGCTTGCAATCCAACCCCCTGTGCTCGCAATCCAACCCCTGTGCTCGCAATCCAACCCCCTGTGCTCGCATTCCAACTCACTTGCTCAACTAAAACATTCTGTGCCCACACAGTACTGGAACCTACCGTGTTTTCCCACAACTCCAGTGCTCACACTCCAACCCCATCATCGCACTCAAATCCCCGTGCTCGCATTCCAACCCCATGTGCTCGCACTCCAATCCCCTGTGATTGCACTTCAACCAACCGTGTTTGCACACAACCCCCTTGGCTGGCTCTCCAACTGCCGTGCTCTCAATCCAAACCCCAGACTTTCAATAATAAAGACTTCAAAACAACCCTTAGTTTTGTCTGTTTTAAATTCCATTGTGTGTTTGCTTATGTATATATAATTGTGGTTTAATTGTGTTTATTCCTGATGATGAATGAGTAACCCGAAACTGCAGTAGAGACAAGGTAAAAATATACCTCAAACATGGATTAGTAGACGTATAAGAATATACTGAAATATTCTGTTATTATATAACATTTTTCCTTTCCCTGCGACCTTGTAGATGACTCGGTCTTATGTAGTTAGGCTACTATAGCATCACATAAGCAATTAATTGGATCAAGTTCTACACTGCAGAGTCTTTGCATAGGTAATTACCTTGTATAAACTTTCCCAATCAAACTTCCTTTGCAAAATGATGCTGCTTCTGAATAGGTAAACTAACTGTCATATAACACGGTTGATGTTTACGACAAATACTCTTGTAAACAATTTAATGTTTCACTTTCTGTTTAATATATTTACGTAATTGTGTAAGTTACGAACATGGTCTGCATAGAAAGTATTAAAAGCAGCCCGCAGTACATAATTGACCGAGCAAAGCGAGGTCTCTGTTTTAGCTCGACCGTTCGGCATTTCGTCTGTGTGTCTGTCTCACGATTACGGCCAAACGCCTTGACCGATTGTGATGATTTTTTGCATGAATATTCCTTATTCCTAGGCCGAGCTATGTATATATACGGGTTTTTCCATTTTTCACCCCTTAAATAAAATAAAAATGGCGGCCCGACCGTTTCTCTCAGTGTAAGGTTTTTTCCAAAGCCAGTTTGTGGCTTAACCGTAAGTCGAATTTAAAAACTAATAACATTTTGCGAGTAGCAAATTTGATTTTCAACACAATTGTATCCTTGATTTTTTCCGTATCTCTAACGGTAAGCTAACAAAATGGCCGTAAACTTCAAATTTGTTAAAAATCGTCCAAGTTTTTGTATTTTAACCAAGTTTCTTTTATACGATTATTATAAATCAATTCAAAAGTGTTCCATAGCTTTTTTTGTAGATAAAGGTTCAAAGAATTCATATATGCCAGTAAAAACATCTGGTGTGCACATCACACAACTTTCCTTACCAAAATAGATGCTGTATCAATTATCAAATTTCTCGAGCGAGAGATTGATGATACCATTTTCGAGTTAATAGGAGTATCCGTTTCGAAGAAAGCGGTACTAACTTCAAAACGGTTAATCCCACGGACCTGATTTTGGTCTCAATCGATTTCTAACCTCACAAAATGTCAAATTTGATACCAAATACGGCTATTTTAAAAAAAGACATTTTTACCCCCAAAAACGCCCTTTTTGGGGGCAATTTTTTGAAAAATGGAAAAAGTTGAGTGGGGTATCGTTTTTGACATTATTTTGGACGCTGAATCGAATGAGGCCATTCAGTTGATAGGAGCAGCCATTTCAGAGATAAAAACAAAATAACTTGGTTTTTGTAATAACTTTTTTCAACGAATTTTTAACGGTCTTTCGCGTACATAGGGTGTTAAGGGGGTCGGAGTAGAGTATGTTAGCAAAGTTTAATCAAAATCGTTAGAGGGAATTTGGAGTAAATACCAAAAATGTGCTAAAAACTGCTCCCACGGTAAGACACCACCTCCGATTTGCTTCAAATTTACATGGGTTTAATTGTTTACATGTTTGAAGATATCCTGTAAATTTCAGTTCGATCCGTCCAGCCGTTTGCCCTGTGCACTCCGGACACACACACACACACACACAGACACACAGACAGACCAATTGCCAAAAATGCATTTTTTGGACTCAGGGGGCCTTGAAACGTAAAGATATTATGAAAACTCGACATCGAATTTTTGGGTCGATCGCAATACTTACCTTACCTAGTATAGGGTAAGGAAAGTAAAAATAATTGAAATAAAATTAACAAAGTTATTAGCTCAAGAAACAAGCATGTTTTGTAACGAAATGATAAAACTTCAACTTTAGGCCTACATAAAAAGTAGTAAAAATTTGTTGTAATTTTTTTTTCATAAATGTAAAAAAGTTTCGTAATTTAGTTCTAAATAGAACTGTATAAAAATATTTATCAATTTAAAATTTCTTATTTTGAAAACACCAGTTTTTATGTTCCTACTGCAAGACTGCTAACCAAACTAGGCCTATTTTGAATAGTAATTTAGGAATATATCCTTTGTCCAAAAATGACATATTATTATAAGAAAGTGTAGAGAATAAATCAAAGAATTGAACTGTATACTTGTAAATTATTATTTCATAAAAGTATTTGACTTAGCTTTACTTGAGTTACAAAATGTGACGAAACAAATGAAACCTCGCGGCGGTAAAGGACATACAAAAAATTACCGTTGGACAGCGTGGTAAGTGTTGGTACATGGGTTGAGATCACTACCACGACGCTTTAACATCGTTTGTTTTCATTATTTCCAATATTGGAGTATGATATGGAACTGTAAATATGGTTAAGTTTTAGTTATTTAAGTATGTAATTCTATGTTTTCCCTCAATAACGCGATATTTTTAGCTACCTTACGCATTATTAACTTAAATAAAACACAATGCCCTCTAAAAGAAAATCTTTAGCAGTTAAAGCTCAAGAAGAAAAAAACGAGAACTAGAAACCCCGGAATCGCAGGAATTGCAAAATAATGTTTCACTGGCTAAACCTTCTGCTTACTTCCTTACTGGCACACTATTTTTAACCTAAGCTCAAAACCACATTTGTTATTTCAATGAGCGAAGTCTACTGTTCACAGAACTACTAGTTATTCATGATTGGTGGAAATAGTTAGTGTGAGTTTTGTTTCAAACCAGGTAGTGAACAACGTGACTTTTGCTACAAACCCTAAATCACGAACTTACTCGCAAAGTGTCGCTTGTGCGATGCATTGGTGGTTCACAAGAAATTCACCGGTCATGAACCAAAAATCTAAATATATTATTATTATTTTTTCTTTTTTTTTTTCGCTTACACACTTCCTCAGGAAGGGATATTTAATTAAATTACAAGTGAAAAAACATAGACCAAGACCGGGAGTTGAATAATTGCAGTAAAAACCGCACAAGTGAGATAACATCGACCAATATCGGTAGATATCAGGGTAGCTCAGATGGTTAGAGCATCAGGACGGAAACGTGAAGGTCCCGGGTTCAACTCCCGCTCTTGGTCTATGTTTTTTCACTTGCAATTTAACTAAATATATTATTAGTGAATTTATATGGAAAGATGAGCTATTGCGGAGACCTAAGGTGGGTAGTAGTAAATGAGCACCGATCATGGTCCCCATAACACGTTTTTTTGTGTCATTAAAATGTGTATACATATATGTGTTCGCACTCAAACGGGCACATTTTTTAAGTCAAATTTGGTACACACGTTGGTTATCCAAGTTGCTCGGACGAGTTTGTTGAGTTTAATCATCTTTACATAGTAAAACTGAAGCGGCTGTCTGTAATTTCAAAATAAATTCTTTTTTCTAACCTCATATAGTTATTCACACTTTACCAAAACCTAAACATGCATTTTTTTAATCTATCTGTCTTTCTGTCTGTCTGTTTGTCCGAACCAATCTGCAGAATGGCTGAACCAATTTTGACGACACTTTCATTTGCACGTAGAGTACTTTTCAGAGATTAATCTAGGCTGCTTTTTATTCCAGAAATATTTAGGGTTCCTATTAAAAAATTTCAAATTGTAAAAACTATGGACACAATTAGGGGTTTTGCGAACGGAGGTGACACGCGGCCATTACAAATAAAACAGCTGGATTGAATCAAAAGCTTAACACTTTGAAAAATCGTCTCTGGTTTAATTTACTGTATACGCTGGTTTAACCGTTAAATATATATCAAAACACTATGCAATAATGTGAAATGTACTCATAGATGGGGTAAATACATCCCGAAACTAGATTTGTAATTCTTATGTTCGTTCGGGAGTTATGAGTAACAAACTGGTGGAAAACAGGATTTTTGTCGTTTATTAGCCAACAATTTACGTAGGCCTAAAAGGGACGCATAGATCGATCTGAACAAAACTTACTGTGTGTTTTTGGGCCATGAACCTCGGATCTAAAATAGCTTCTTTTTTTTAATTGCATAGCTTTTTTTTTTAATTGCGTCTAATGGTAAGACACAATATTTACCCGAAGGTATTCTTATTTATTTAATCACATCTGCGAACAAAGCTGCAGGTGCCATCTAATTATAAATATAAAACTTAGTTACATTTATAATAAATTAGATATAGCTAATTTCCTACTGGATGGAATACTCTTTCCAGAGGTAAGGTCTACACTCTACACAAACTTAAAGTGAATGAACGAATGAAAAAATGCTTTTATTTTGAAACAAAAATACTAACACAATTTGTTAGTATTAAGCGGACAATGATAAGACCGTCTGCCCGGTTGGCACACTACCTTTGACAGCTGAGCATTTAGCACACACAAATGCTTGGTTTAAATTGTACAAAAATAACTTAAATAATAATAAAAAGTAACCTAAATCATAATAGTAATAATTGCAAAGATACCCAACATACAAATTATGCACCTATTTCAAATGTAAACCCACACCCCCCCAAAAACAAAACAAAAGCAAAGATCATAAATCTGCAATTTAATAATTAAATTCCCTAATCAAATTCCACCTGAACTGCCATGCCTGCCTCAGATATGCAAGCCGCACCCAATCCTCGCCATTTAATTAACCTAAGTACTTATCCCTAGTTAATTCCGACAAATTAAACCGTCCCATTCTAATCTTTCTCAAAATTGGACACCCAGCCGCAAAGTGAAAAACATTTTCAATTTCTTCTGGATTGCACAGCGAGCAATTATAATTTGTGTTTTTTATCCACGGTTTATAATTCAGATGAAGCGATTCCCCTCGACATTTAAAAAACCCATCTAATTACATTTATGTTATTATCATTAGTCAAATATGCCCTGTCTTTTAACTGAAAACAAAGATTTCTGTACGTCGAGTGATAATTGGAAGTCTCAGCTGATCGAAGACACCTTTGCCCCATATTAATTGTTATCGCATTTATCAATCCGAACAGCTGACTCCCCCTGCAACCCAGGCTCGACAGATAATGCAACAGAATGCCTCTCACCCAACAACTGCTATTCCCTAAACCAACACAAGTTTTTACTTATAATTTGCTTAGCTAATGTATTAGGATGCCGTTTTGGAGACATTTTAAAAACCATATACGATGTGCAATTTCAACGTACACAAATAAATCTGTTCCTGGTTTGTTTCTATATATAACGTGTAGCTAGGGGTATTTTGCGGTAAACCTAGAATTCGTTTAGTGAAAAAACGCAGCAACTGTTCGACTGTGTCATATTGGCGGTATCCCCAAACTTCCACCCCGTAACACAAAATAGATCGAGAAACCGCTCTACAACATTGAAATTTTGAAGTTAACGGCACGCATTTATTCCCCATTAATTTGCCCAAACATGATTTAGCTTTTGACTTAGATGTGTTTGGAACGACAATGAAGGTGTAAGAACCAATCCCAAATATTTATAATTATTAACACACTCTATTTCCTCCCCCCTATAACACAAACTTAAAGTACAGACTGCAATTTGGACTGTATTGATGAGTATGGGGTAAATGGAGGCAATACAATCAGTCCATGTCATTTATAGATTACAGATTGGGTTTAAGTTCGTGTAGAGATCATGACACTCCAACACAGTACGGGTAAACTTTATGGAATAAGAAAATAATTTAAAGTTACCTGAATTGAGAATGAATGTCTGCCATCGTTGCTAGGAATCGTTCGTGTTGTAGACATTTCTTTATTGAACCTATAAAATAATAACAATATCATCAAAATTTGTAAGATGGTAAAGTTTTCTCAGAGTTAGGTTTAGTTTTAGATACAAGGTTGATTTATATTACCTGTTTTTTCCGTCAAGTGATCCACTAGTATTAAAAACACTACCGCGGTTTCGGACGTATTCAATCGTCCATCTTCTGGTGTAAAAGTCGCTCACATGAGATCGTCAAACATTAAAAAACTGTTACAACACATTGACATTACAACACATACACAAAAATACAACAAACAATGCACAACATTTAGTTCGTAGTTGCCCGCACGGGTACTGGGTTAGGACTGACCGATACAAAGTCCTAAGTCAGTCGACATTGTTCCTCCTTCCAATTGTGGAATTATTAATAAGCTAATAATAAAGCAGTGTCGTATATCGAGTTGCCATTTAAAAACGAACGACCTGTCTGTCCTATATAAAATTTAGGACAGTCATCACAACTCAATTTATAGACTCCGGTACGTTTACTAAAGTCTTAGTCTAGACAGGTCGTTCGTTTGCCAAGAGGTTTAAGGAACACTCGCCAAAATCTAAACCGACTAAAATAGTGTCAAATTTTGTAGCTCACCTTGTTGATTTCGATCACAAATACACTGACCTTCAGACCAATATGAAGGTCCTAAAGTTTTGTGACAAGAGCACATACATCAGTGTTTTTGAAGAATACGAAATTTACAAGGCGATGAAAATGGAACCCCATAATGTCTTAAATGATAAGTTGTCTTTTAATGGCAACTCGGTATACGACACTGCTTTCAAGCTTATTAATAATTTCACAATTGGAAGGAGGAACAATGTCCACTGACATAGGACTTTGTATCGGTCAGTCCTAACCCAGTACCCGTGCGGGCAACTACGAACTAAATTTTTGTGTATGTGTTGTAATGTCAATGTGTTGTAACAGTTTTTTAATGTTTGACGACCTCATGTGAGCGACTTTTACACCAGAAGATGGACGATTGAATACGTCCGAAACCTCGGTAGTGTTTTTAATACTAGTGGATCACTTGACGGAAAAAACAGGTAATATAAATTAACCTTGTATTAAGATAGTGATTCGGGGACCTTATCCACAATGAAATTAGTTTTAGAATAAATTCAAAGTTTGTCTAAGTAATATAGTGGTCATCAAGCAAGTGCAACAAAGAAAGTTTAACAACCTTAGGAACTTATCTTCTTAGTGATGAATTGTATCTAAAATGACACTGAAACTTTTGATATGACCAGTGGCGCGTAAATGGGAACTACAGGATTCTTTCTTTAAACTTGTACAATATACAGTCTGGTACTAAAGCCACTTGACAGACGAAAAAAGATTCTATAAAAACAAATTAACAGCAAGAAGTAGAACAATAGTTTTAGACCGCGATGTTGGTATTACAAAATATTGATAATTGACCGAGCGGACGCGAGGTCTCCGTTTTAGCTCGACCATTCGGCATTTCGTCTGTCTCACGATTACGGCCAAACGCCTTGACCGATAGTCATGATTTTTTGCATCAATGTTCCTTATTCCTAGGCCGGGCGATGTGTATACATGGTTTTTTTCCATTTTTCACCCCTTAAATAAAATAAAAATGGCGTCCGCACCGTTTCTCTCCGTGTAAGCTTTTTCCAAAGCCAGTTTGTGGCTCAACCGTAAGTCGAATTGAAAAACTAATAACATTTTGCTGCAAATTGGATGTTCTACGAAATTGTTTTCTTGATTTTTTTCCGTATCTCTAGCGGTAAGCTCACAAAATGGCCGCAAACTTGAAATTTGTTAGAAATAGTCCAAGTTTTTGTATTTTAACAATGTTTTTATACGTTATATAATTTTATGGAGAGGGAGAGAGAGAGCACTGCCTGCTGCCTTGCTCTTTCCTGCGCTACATCAGTATGGGTGCTGTGAGTGAGTTGTGGAGGGGGAGCCGAGATAAGGTCAACAAGCGAGGTCTACTGTTCACAGAACTACTAGTTATGCGTTGTCTAATTGACAACAGCGCAAACACAACAACCGGTCTAATCAGCTGGACATGTTTAAAGCTGCAGTTTCCGAATTGGTTTTTGTGTTAAACAGTTGTAACGATTTCAACGAAACAAGAAAGAATTTTCGCTTTAAAACGGTCGTAACAGAGGAAAATAAATTGGGCGTACGTTTAGCTGCAACTTCAAAGCCCACAAAAATAGACCAGACGACTAGCCTCTGAGCTGATGTTATCACGAAGGTCTTTGCAAAGAATGTTACACACACTTAAATTTAAAGTTACCGTTCCACGTTTAGTACATGGGCTTCGTGAAGATGACCCAGATCGAAGTCTTATGTTAAGCGGACAAGTTGACAAATATAACTAACTATACCTACTGGTATACTGAAAATTTAAAACTTTTGCAAGAGCAACAACTCAATCAACCAGGTGTGAGTGTTTGGGGGGGGGGGGGGGGGGGCAATATCATCATTTGGAGTACTTGGACCATATATTTTTAAAGGAACAGTGACGACAAGAGATAAATATTTGGATATTTTTTTTAAATTACATGGTACTCATGACGTGTGCTGAAAACTATCAGGAAATTTACTTCCAACATGTTGGTGCTCCACCACATTATGCGCCACTGCAGTCCACGATTATTTGAACGAAACTTTTGAAAAAAGACCGTTTGGTCAAAGGGCAGGTATTGACATGCCTCCACGTTCACCAGATATCACGCCAATAGATTTTTTCGTACGGAGTGTCGACAAGGACCCCCTTTTATCCTAAAAAGCCACAGACCATTGACGAATTATGCGACGCATTCCATGATTTGAACAGTGATAACGAACTATGTCGTAGAGTCTGTAACAGTGTTCCCGGAAGACTTGAAAGATGCATTAATGAAGAAGGAAAACAGTTTGAAACAAAAAATAATTGTAAGTATTGTCTGTAATAAAATAAATAAATTCAGTATTTGTTTAAAGCAGTGTCAAGTAACTTTTGTGCCACTCCGTATAATCCTTAAGCTAAATATCAATAGCTATCCCTCAGTTTATGAAAAAGGTACAAAATACTTTGTATGGAACTGTGGCCTTCACAGTTCCAGCAGTATGGTGTTTGGCTGTTGTGTGCATGACGCGCTCAGGATCCGGGTTAGGATAGTATGAGAGAACCTCAGCCTGGCAGCATCTGAACTTTATCCGGGAACTGGTTTTGCCACAGACGCCATCGCTTCACCATCAAGGCTTGTACTCCATCGAGGATTGATCAACGATTACCGGCTAAGTATTCTCCTCGCTGTTGTTCAATTGTATTATGGCCGGCTAAGAAATTTGTGCGTGTCTACCGCTTTCTAAATTCCATTTTGTGGTATCGAAGTCACTTCTATAGTTAAATCCTATACTATTAAACGAGGGAGTTCTGTATGTATCCAAACTTTAAAACGGCTCTAACGATTTTCACGAAAATTTGCATATAGGGGTAGTTTGACGCCAGGAATTGAATGCGCTAGGTCTTATATCTGTAAAAATTCGCTAATTGTCTCTTTTTGCCTTTTAATTTCAGCCATCACAGCTGTTAAGCCTATAGGAGAAGAAGAAATAAAGTTACCTAGATCTGTAACTAAGAAAGCAGTAAAAGATGTTTTCACTTAACAAAGGAAATTTTAATAAGGGTTGTTTGACGCCAGGAATTGAATGCGCTAGGTCTTATATCTGCAAAAACTCGCTAATTGTCTCTTTTTGCCTTTTAATTTCAGTCATCATTGCAGTGAAGCCTATAGGAGAAGAAGAAATAAATAAAGTTAACTAGATCTGTAACTAAGAAAGCAGTAAAATAAGTTTTCACTTAACAAAGGAATTTTAACATATGTTCTTAAAATAATTAATACCAAATAGGCCTATATAGCCCCATTTCACTAACTGTTAGTTCCTCACTACCGTTGTAATAAATAATTTCCTGTTTTAAATAAATAATTATAGTCTGTTATATAAACTGTTTAATACTCCTCTTAAGTACTATAATAATAAATGTAAAAATAGGCTACAGTTTTAAAGTTTCTTTTGTGCTTATTTAGTTCATGGAATACAATTAAAATTTAGAAAAATGAAATTATTATTAATTACAATTATTGAAATTTATCCTCCAATAATTGTTACTATATTTAGGTTTAATTTCACAAAATTTCATTTGAAATCATATAAATTTAAAATCATTTAATTAATTTTTCGTTTAATATTTCCCCTACAGGATATATTTCCTACTGAATCACAATTTGTCAGAAGAAAGTACAACTTGCCCTAAAACGATAGTAAATTGTGTATTCCTTGAAGTAATGATTAATCTTGCTATTATTTTTTAATATATTTACGCCTAATTTACAATTTAAGTTGTTAGAAGAAAATAAAACTTAGCCGAAATTGATATTGAAATAGGTATACAATTTTGTAATATAACCCGATTTCTAAAGCACCAAAGCTCTTTGAGGTTATGATTAATCCTGCAATTATTGTTAATATATTTAGCCCTGATTCACAATTTTAGTTCTTAGAAGAAAGTACAACTTGACTGAAATTGATAGACCTATTGAAATAGTCAATTTTGTAATATAGTTTTGGATGATTTCTGAAACATAAGCGGCAGAAGGCACAATTAATTGTTTTAAACAGAGTTGCAAGGCGTTTTAAAATCTTAAATATCGGCAGTGGGGCATTACAATTGTATTAATCCCTATATATCAAAAGAATGAGCAGAATCTGTATTTTCGATTGATATAAGGTAAACCTGTTTTAGTGTTTGGAGGCTATTCAATTTCTTCCGTTCAATACAGACAATTTATTGCGCTCAAGTCTGATTTGACTGTTAAAACTTGAACTTAGCGTAGGTTTATATGACACTACGTTTAAATTACTATCTATTGCGCATGCGTCAATATAATAATATTCTGTTATTTCTTTACGCGTTGCTCTAATATAGTGAAACAAAGTGAAATATTCTTATAAGAATAAATGTATTTTTAATTTTAAATTATACAGTTCAACTATATGATTTCTTCTCTAAAATTAGATATTTTCAAATAAATATAGTTTTCAATTAAAGTAAATATTCCTAATTCTTAATTCTCCTCTCAAAGTATGTAGGCCTATGTTTTTGTTAGCCGTCTTATAGTAGGAACATAAAACTGATGTTTTCTGAAAAAGTTTTTGAAGTTGATAAATATTTTT
>JAGFPH010002773.1:40225-51704 GCA_018207615.1 Philaenus spumarius
GACATTATTATCTCTTTTTACACACTTCTTAATACCTGCTCTCACAGCAGACTGGCTGTCAGTATTTTCACTATCACGTTAATAAGCTGCTTTAGCACTAGCAGTAAACATAAAGAAAGTTCATTAATTTCTCTTGGTGTAATCATTATAACAGTGTGTCATACTGAATGTAGTGTACTATACGGTATTTTTTAAATTTATAGTTTGTGTACTATAATGTACAAGTGAACTTTTAATTATGTACTGTATACTGTAATTGAGAGTTACAAGTGTAATCATATTAGCCCTACTGTGTACGTGCAGGTTCTTCTAAATCATAATATGTAAGTAGTCTTTCATACTGTATTGTAATTACATTACTGCTTGTACTGTTTAACCACATCAGTCGATTAAAGGGCATATATTTTATCCTAAATAGCATTTTCTTGGTTGTTTTCAAAAATCCGAACAAATTGATAATCCGAAACCCCCTTGGTCCCAATTAGTTCAGGTTTCGACGCTCTACTGTAAATGTATTTATAAGCAAACTCGGTTTCATTTGACTGGACATTGTTACTGAGAAACCACTCCACAGTGAACATGAACCTCTTGTAACATATGTAAATAATTCGACCACGCAGCTGGACCGCTGACGTGAGTTGAGCAAATATCCAAAATTAAGTTTATATGCCTATGTTTTAGGGTTTTAACCAACAATTTGGGAAATAGGTCTACTCACGAAGGCGTTGGACAGCTGTCTGTGTGTACGCAATATATTAGTAAAATTAGTTTACGCCTAGTGGCCTCGCGAGTTTGCACCACTTGGCTTCGAACCGGGTACTTTTATGGTATTTTAAGTTTTGGTCGATTTTGGGGGAACCAAGCGAGCTATAAGGTTGCGTAAAAAAACAAAATGTGCAGAATAACATCCTACATTTACATGTTCAGAAAAAACTCTAAAAAAATTTCATTCTCCTAGGCAAAATCTCAAAAAATAGTTACTTCCGGTCAAAAAACGTACTTCCGGTTGTTGGATTTTTTTGGCTAACGAACTCGTCCGAGCGACATAGACTTCCAACACGTGTACCAAATCGGAATTAAAATGCGGCCGCTAGTGTGCGAACATATATATATATATATATGAATTTTTTTGACACCCCAAAACGTGTTCTGGGGACCATGATTGGTGCTCATTTGCTACTCCCGACCTTGAGTCTCACCATAAGGGCCACTGGCAATAGCTCATTTTTCCTATGGAAATTCGCTAATAATTATAATTGAATACAAATTGCCTAAGCTATAGTTTTAGTTAAACTATGGATAAAGGAGTCCATAGCCTTCCCACCACTGCTATCCAAATGGGTCTCTTGTGGTAAGATTTTTAGCGAATTTCCATAGGAAAAATGAGCTATTGCATCGACTCTTATGGTGAGGCCTAAGGTAGAAAAAAGTTAATGAGCACCGATCATAGTACACAAGAAGTTGTTTTGGGGTGTCATTACAAATTTTACACGTACACTTAAATGTTCGCACTCTTACAACCACATTTTACATCCGACTTGATTCAAATTTGGTACAAATGTAGGTTTTCAGTCACTCGGACGAGTTTGTTAGCCAAAAATTCAACAACTGGAAGCTTGTTTTTGACAAGAAGTATATATTTTTAGAGACTTTTTGTACTAGAATGAGTCGTTTTGAGGTTTTGACTAAAAAAATAAATATAGGAGATTATTCTGCACATTTTGTCTTTTTAATTGACCTTATAGCCCGTCTGGTTCCCCCAAAATCTTTCAAAACGTAAAATACCTTAAAAGTACCGTAACCAATAAGTACCACAAAAAACGAGTTTGTCCGTTGCAAGCAAAGAATTCCATAATCCGAGGCCACAAGGGAACTAATCAGTTTGTTTGCCGAGGCTGAGGTGCAAACAAGTTCTACTAATATATTTCATACACCAAGCAGCTATTCAGCACCTTCGTTAGTGGAAAATTTTCCCAAATAGTTGAAACCCTAAAACATATAAACTTAATTTTGTAAATTCGGTCAACTCACATCGGCAGTTCAGCTGCGTGATCGAATTATTTTCCATTTAGAGATCAACCCAGGCTACTTGCCAAACCGAACTCTTCTAGGCTAACAGACCACACTTCAAAGCACCGTGAATCTCCTGCACAGTTACACACTCGCACAGCAGGGGTTGAGCTGATTCCATCCCAAAGGAACAGAATCAACAATAGTCCTTTATAATTGCCTGGGCAGTGACCAAATGAGAATACCTACAATCCGCCTAAGATTGTTCTGCCCATCAATAGAAGCTTTTGACTTATGTTAGGATTAATAGTGTAGGATTAGGAATTATTTAATAATCACATGTAATAAAGAGTAGTTTAAGATTTATAAGTCCCAAGGCGAGAACACAGAATATAGAACATGGTTGGGTACGACTGTAAAATATTGTGTAAGTGCTGACAGAAGCTAGGCATACTTTAAAGACCTAGTTATGTCAACTCTGTTCACTATAAAAGGGCCCTACTGACCTAGATACGGGGCCAGATAGTTTTGGAAGACGGCCGGGAGCCCTGTTGATGGGACAGGGCAGTGTTTTTGGAAAGATATACGGTGTAGGCCGAAGCCTATAGTATTCGGCGGATCCAGCTGAAACATACTTGGGGAGTACTGGTACAGAAGGTAGGCAAACAGACTGTCTAATATTCATGTTTTAAGAACTGTGTTTTGGTCATTGCTATTGTGTGTGTTTCGTCTTGGGATATAATTAATAGTAATTATAGATAGAATCAAGGTAGTTGTTATTTAATGTAAAGTCAGTAGTGTTGTTATTTAATGTAAAGTCAGTAGTGTTGTTATCTAATGTAAAGTCAGTAGTGTTGTTATCTAATGTAAAGTCAGTAGATGTTGTATATTTAAATGTAAAGTCAGTTAGGTATTGTAGTTGTTTATTAATTGTTAAAATAGTGTCATTCTACCACTGAACCACTCAATTATAAAATATAAGAATTGCAAGGTATATGAGTTGGCTGATTTCTATTATTATAATCCTTGAACCTTATAGAGTTCCATAATTTTAGAACCCTGGGCAGGTGAAGATATATAGATTTCTACCCCTAACACTTACAAGAGGCTGATGAATATTTTTGCCTGCTTAAGCCCAGGAGCATCATTCCAGTATGAAAACTAACTTTTCTCCATCCACATTTCAATAACATTCTGTAGGAGGCACTTGGGCCTCCTACAGAATGAAAGGCTTTTCAACCCAACTCTAGCAAGATGATCAGCTGCCTTATTACAATTGACACACAACCAGGCACCCATTTAAGAGTAACTTCGTTAACTCTAGCAATTTCATTCACTACTTTGTAGCACTCCGAAACCAACCTTGATTCAAATGTGAATGATCCCAGCATCTTTAGCTTGGCTATCAGAAAATATATCAATCCTAGATCCCTTGGTTCCTCTTTTAAGGATTCACGGGCGCAGAGTTCAAAAGCAACAAACTCTGTCTAAAAAATTGATGGGAAGGACCCCATACTATAGATAGGCTACACCTAGGACCATAAGCTCCTGCTCCAACATTTTTGGAATTCTTTGCAACTTGAAATTTTGTGACAGCCAGATAAGGGTATATTTAAATAATGAATGAAGAATGTGTATAATATTTATTTACATGAATTATTTCAAAAATTTACTTTGCTTTCTTTTCTTTCTCCTTTCTTTTTTTCACATGTTTTGGTGTCTTGCTTGTCCTTTTCTGGGCTTGCAGTTCTTTCACTGCCTTCTTCCTAGCCTGGAAAAAAACAAAAAAAAAACAGATGACGCAAATTGTAAGTCAGAAATTTGTTTAAAGTTATTGTAATACAGTAGAGTCTCGCTATTCCGAACTAATTGGGACTGAACACTGGTCGGTTTAGCGGGAATTCGGAATAGGAAGATTTCATGAATAATATAAACGTATTGACTTGTTAAGGCATAAATTAAGTGCGGGGACATCTGCTAGTGTCAGTTCTATACAAGGAGGCTCAGTTCAGCGTTGACCGGCTCGGAGGAAAACAAGGAGGAGGTGAACGCTGAAACATAACTCATATCATACCCGGGATTATTTCCTTCCATTGCGTTTGTAACACTTACAGTCCTTGTAACGAAAACATTGTATAATTTTAACTAGTAAATTCCCATAATGACTAAAACTTAGAAGAATGGTCTGGTAGATAAAGAGACGCAATATATAATAATAGATATTTGTAATTCATATATACATATACAAATTTATTTAAGACGCAAAATAATTAAAACATAATCATTTAAATAAACATAAAGTAAAAGATAAGCAGACTATATAATAAAGAATAAAAAGCAGACTTAAAAACAGTAATGAGTAAAGGTGTGTAATGTATATAAAGTGTATAAAAGTTCACAATAACTAAAAAACAGTGGTGCGGTTGAAGAAAGCAATTAAAAGTGAATAAATGGTCACATAATAAACAGTTTTAATAATAAAAAATGACAAAGTGGAAGAAAACATTTGTAACAAACAAATCACATAATAAACGTCTATATAAATGCACAGTGCGGGCGAGCTTGATCGCATCATTTTTGAAGGTTTAGTTGATTCAAGAGGCCATGTACCTCTTCACTAAGAACAGAAACATGGCGTATAGTTAACTTATTTGTGTGTGCCTTGTCGGCGAATTTTCGGAAAAAAGGTGGCTTTTTTTTGTGTGGAGGGGAAGAAATGGACTGCTCAAAACAAATCATGGATGGTGTAGCGTTAGTGTACGCTTGGGCATAAAAATGTATCGAGTGATTGTGAAGAAAATTAGACTTGTGTAAATGTGACCACGAGGCTCGTTCTTCTGGTGCGTCGAACTTAATAGTGTGATAAAACATCCAACCTAATCCTATAAATGCTAGGTAAAAACATTTGTGTGAACAGTTTCGTGAGTACTAATGGCCATAATATTTAATAATATCAGTCTGCATTTCAAAATTTTAAACTTTTTTAACATATAACTTCATTTAGTTTGGAATTGCGTCTTAGGCTATTTAAGATAGTGGTAACTTCTATTTTGTATAAATTACTGACGATTTGTTCTATTTGTTTCATAATAATGATTAATTTGTATTTGTCTAATTGTTTAAGCAACATGAGTGAGTAAAAGAGATAGTTGTTTCGCCACAATTTCTTGATTTCCGTTCATTAACCATGGCCTCTGTCTAGTGAGTACTTTCCCAGTCTAGGATCCATAACCTGAGAAGTTAAATTAATTATAAAGAGTTTTTATAAGTAATGATATATGCACAGTAAATAAGAAGGCATAGAAATAGATTATATATGTGGATTATTAAGTTTTTTTTTTTATAAGAGTTAAAGTGAAGAAGTTCTGTAGGGTTGAATAAAGGAAGTTTTAAGGTGAAAGGTGGAGTTATAAGTTGGAGTTAAGGTGAGATTTATGGTAAATAATTTTTGTAGTAGAGGTTGAAGAGAGAGGAGTATTTTTTATAATTAAAGTTATATAATAAGCGACGAATATTAAAGGTGAATAAGAATAATGAAGTGTAGGTGAGTAATAATCCACATATAACGTTTTTTATTAGTTTGAACATTTTTTTTATTTTCAAGTTTTTCGACGACAACATTTTTTTTATTTAACACTTTAATAATCAAATTTTATTTTTATAACGCCCAACGTTATACGTTATGATTCCGTTTTCTTCTAAAAACGGAAGATAAGGGATAAATTGTTCGAACTGTCCGTTTTTGTCATCCCGCAGTCTGTCTGTTAGTACAGCATTATCTTGAAAAAAGATTGAGAAAAAAAATTCCTATGAGATAATGAAAACGGAGGAGAAAAACGGATGAACGCAACTGGCAGGCGGCAACAACACTACTAGTGCCTAGCTTTTGTATCTAATCTTTCCTTCTTTCTGAAGAACCCGGTATCCATTTCACCGGACGTTTGTTGCGGAAGTTCCTTCCCTCAAAATGGATGGAAAACGTGAAGGAAACAAAACCAGCTTTCATTCCAATTTGGTTTCAGGTGTTTTCATCAAACTTAGGCTCTATGTATGTCTCTATTTAACTTAATTGTATAACAATAAATGTACGTTTTTTCACGAATGTCTTTTCAATTTATCTTGTTTTTATATTTTAAAAATTGGTATTTATTCGAAACTCTAGATTTTTGGAATAGCGGGCCTCTAATGTAAATGAAATTTTAAAATTTACAAATTTGATAGACACCTTTAGAAATAAAATTTAAATAATTTCACAAACAAAAATACTCCATAACTAGTGTAAATTCAGAATTGAAATATTTAACAAATAATATATCTGATTACCTTTTTAGTATTCGGGGATTCGTCTCTCGGCCTAGCGGAATTGACAAATTTACTTTCTCCATGGTCATCATCACTACTGTCTGAATCTTCCTCTTTTTCCTCGTTGGCTAAGAGCTGAGGAGCCGTTCTCGGAGTTAGATCCTCCTTTAAGCCCATCAATGTAGCGTAGACAAGATCCTTGCATTGGGTTTCTTTCTCTGATTTTGCAATGTTGATATCACGTTCGAAATCAATTACCTGGTCAAAGATGATAAAATTAACTTCAAAAACACTTGTTATTCAAATTTTGTATACATTTGGGATACTACAGTTGCTTACAAAATATATCAAAGGCAATTAAACTTGTTATATAAAATGCAATTTGTGATAATAAATAAGTTAGAATTATTCAAAAGATAATTTTTAAAACATTATTAAAGCAAAACATTGGATGTGTGTCATCAATAAATTCCATTATGAAACTGTGTAATATAAATAAATTTAACAATTGTATACTACAATATTTAATAATTCAATCACGCCGCTGAATCACTGTTGTCAGTTGGGCGAATTTAGAAACTTAAGTGTATTTGTTTTAGTTAGGGTTTCAACCATTTACGAAATTAGTCTACTCAAGAAGGAGCTGAATGGCTGCCTTTGTGTACAAAATATATTAGTAGAATTTATTTGCACCTAAGCCTCCAACTTCGACTCACAAGCTCCTTCATTCCACTCGCAATGAAAAAAACTCGCTTTGGGACTTTGCACTTCGACCTTGCTGGCTCAGGTTATGGACTGCTTCGCTTCGCTCGCAGAGTACAAACTCGACCATTGGCCTCGGAACAGAAGATGCCCCCATGTGAATTTAAACCGGGTACTTTTACGGTATTTTACGTTTTGATAGATTTTGGGGGAACCAAGCGAGTTAATAAAGGTCGTGTAAAAAAACAAAATGTGCGGAATAATATCCCACATTTATGTTTTTAGATAAAAATCCAAAAAAAGTTTAATTTCAGTATGAAAAATCTAAAAGTATAGTTACTTCCGGTCAAAAAACGTGCTTTTGGTTGTTGGATTTTTTGGCTAACGAACTCGTCCGAGCGAAAAAGACAAACAATGTGTGCACCAAATATAGACCATATCGGACTTAAAATGCGGCCATTAGAGTGCGAATACATAATATTTTTTAATGACACCCCAAAACGTATTCTGAGGACTATGATCGGTGCTCATTTACTCCTGACCTTAGGTCATGCCATAAGGGTACCTTTCCATGCCAAAACTCATCTTTCCTATGGCAATTTGCTAGTAAGTACTGTACAAATTCAAATGTTCACATTCAAGTTAGAAGAGGATTAGTTTGAGTTTTAACAGACTGCAGTAAAGGGTTTCAAAATAATAACTTGAAGGAAGTGGAAGTGTTTCAATAACAAAGGTCATCTAGTTTTATATTACCATAGTTTTTCTCTGTCAAAAAGCTTGTCAATAATAAAATGTATATAAAGGATACAACAAGTGATCGATAGACATGTAATTTCTCAATAATCCAATCATCTGTTAACATGCAAGTTCCCCGGGAAACGATACAGTCTAAAGGAGCAGTCAAACATTTGGGAGTAACCCTGGATACCAAACTTACATTTTCAAACCATACCAAGCAAGTGACCGAGAAGGCAGAGAAAGTGAGCTGTAAATTAATGGCAAATTTACGAGGCCCTAAATCAAGCAGAAGACGGCTCACGACGGTGACACAGTCTATCTTTCTTTACGAAGCGAAATTTGGGCCGGCGCTCTCAAGCACAAAAAGTTTAGACACAAGGGTGATGTGTAGTCAAAGAAGACGCGCCCTACGCATATCGAGTTGTTACAGGAAAGTTTCATAACCTGCAATCTTGGTGGCTGCAGGAGTAATCCCAATTGATCTTTTGCTCGAGGAGAAAAAATGTCTGATTTGCGACATTGTGTTCTCCCAGAAAAGACCTTTAATTTAATGTACAATTCGACCTATGCTCCCATTTTAGATTTTCCTCCGACTTCCTGCGGCCCGTCCCCTTAAGGTGATAAAAAAATTATAATTGCTTTGAAAATTTTTTTTTTTTTTGTAGAGAGCTAATGTACCAAGTTTTTTTGCGTAATCTAAAATTATTACAAAAATATAACACCGTGCACAGACTTTTGTACACCCTGTATATACAGGCGTACCACTGAAAAGGTTGAAGGTAAATGTCACTTTCAATAACGTAAAATAAATTACTGCAGAGTAATGATACTGTCACATTACCAACAGAGCTATGTAAATACCTCATTGAGTGATTGAGGAATGAAAGCATTCTTGAAGACTTCTTCGTCCACCAACTGATCCTCGGTGAGCTGTGATTGCGCCGACATTGCAGAAGCTTTGTCCAGGTAGGCGTCCATGTTGGCCTCGGTGATGGTGGGATCCGTAATAAAGTCAAACAGCTGCTTTACTTGCATCGTTGCCACTTCTTTGCGACGGAAGAAATCTGTTCAAACATCGTACACTTGTAAGATCTCCAACTTCCCAAAGTATAAAATAATATAGAATAGGACCATAAGTCAATTTTAGAAAGAGAGCAATTTTATTTTTTGAATTTAACTTAATTTATATTACAAATGTTTTTTAGAAAGAGAGCTTAATAATTAGAAGGATTTTAACGTAAAGGAAATAAATATAAAAGGGCAGACAATTTTAAAGTACATTTCAGTAGAATAAAAATAAAAGGCAGACAATTATTAAGATCAATTATTTTAAATTTAAACGTAGGGTTTGCGAAGATGGACAGTCTATGTACTAACGCCAAGACACGGAAATTATACGAGTTTTAAGACGCAGTTAGAAAAGCAACGTCCAAAAGTCTAGACGAGATAAGCGAACACCTGCAAGCCAATTCCTGGAGAAACGGTCTACGTGCGATTTCACATGCAAGATCCACAGGGAATGCTTTGGTAAGCAACTGATGAATTTGAACATCTGTGTGTCGTAAGACGTTTCTGATTGGTTGAGAGAAAATAGACGCCGGCCGAATGTAGCGTGGGAGAAGGACGCTAAGAGCACTTACCAACGAGAGACCAAGCAGTGAACGTCGCTTGAAGTGTTGCGCGTTATCGTTGTGCATTAACAGTTTAATCATATAACATTTATTATTGCTAATCTACAAGTACAAAGTAGTATCTCATCGTCAAATGGTGTATAGTGCGATCGCTTAAAATAATGTGACAGTAAACCGGACACGACAATGAAATAGGCTACGAAAGTTTTGCGCTTGCGAGTGGGGTTTTCTTTTTTAAAATTAATAAGTTTGTGGTCTGCTTTTCGTAAGTACAGTGCACTTAAAATTCTTTTTTATAAATCACCAGCTCTCTTTAAATTTATAATGTATTTATTTGTATGTATTTGAATTTATTTTTCTTTGCTGTATATTATAAGATATTAATAAATGTCAAAGGTTATTTCTAAATCGTCTGCTTTGTTTGGCCTGATCTGATCCTCTTCACCATATATCAATCAGGTCATTGAATTCACTACCCGAGATAGAATAAAACTAAAAGTAGAGTCTTGCAATCCAACTGCATCAAATCAAAATCAAGTTTATATATATTTCTTTTATTTATTTTTTGTAAGCTGAGCATCTTACACACTATTTAATGTCTTCAATTTGAAAAAAGGAACATACCTCCAGTAATAAGAAACAGAAATATTTGATTTGGTTAGAGTTAGATATAAGCGGTTTTGTCCTGACCGACTGACATAGATTCAACGTAGAAAAAAAACTACAAAGATAAAAATAAAAAAAAAATAAAGGTTTATTCTTATCTATATATATAAGCCAAATTCACTGACCACGATTTCTCAAAAACTACTGAACGGATTGGAACTAAATTTGGTATGCAGCTTCCTCTAAGGCCATAGATGCTCGCTAAGAAAGGGATTTAAAAAATTCAAAATTTTAGGGGAGGTTTGGGGGTCAAAGTTACTAAAAATCCCCATAAGAAATACATAGTGTAATATATTTATTGATATAATATATTTTTTGTTAATATACATTTAACTTTGATTTGTCTATCCGTGCAAAGCAGGATCGGGCCAGCTACTACCTTTATATAGGTGACTGCAGGTGACACAGGGCCATAGACGAACATTAAAGAGAGGCTACCCTGTCCGCCAAATTGAATCTGATTCCCATAAGAGCAATGCTGCAGAATAAGTAATTTTTTCCCGTTAATTCGTGGAATGAATTAAAAAAATCAGTTTTATTTTGAAGTAATGTCATAAACAGATGTTGATTGCCGAATAAATTTTCAAAAACCGTCGTATTTTTTCATAAACTTATGATACAACAAGTAAACTTTACTAATTTTTTACTCACTTGCAAGAAGAGGTATTGGAAAAAAAACCTTAGCAAACAACACCCCCAATCTATTTTACTTTAAGAAGAAAAAAATACAGCTTTCGTTTTTTGACAACACAAAAATATACTTAAAAGTGAAGGTATGGTTAATGTTAAAATTGTAGCCAACTTCGCCATTTTGAATTTAGGGACCTGAGCCTCAAGAAAGTATTTTGCAAAATTGTGATTTTAAAGTGTAAAAATTGTGAAAATATGGTTTTTACTACCAGCCCTATAATAAATAAAACAGCTGATTGGAATCAAAAGCTTAGCGACACATGTTCGTTAAATGCATTTATATTAATTACCATAACAACCAACTTGGCAAATTTAGAATCAGGTTCACTATTCTTCACAACTAACAGTTTTTTTTAGGTTAGATAAAAGCAAACGCAACAAAAATAAAAATAGCTTAGGGTATTATAATTTAAACATCTGGTGTTATATATTAGGTATAGGCCTATTGTTTCCATAAGTTGGCATTATCAAAATTTGTTTTAATGGTGACAATTGCTTATTTTCATACTAGTAGTTCTGTGAACAGTAGAGTTCGCTCGTTGAAATAACAATTGTGGTTTTGAGGTTAGATTAAAAATAGTGCGCCAGTAAGGAAGTAACCACAACTCACTCACAGTCACAGCGGCCACACTGATGTAGCGCAGGAAAGAGCAAGACAGCAGGTAGCTCTCTCTCCATAAAATTATAAGGTTTTATGAAGATATCTAAAGAATTAACGTATAAAAACATGGTTGAAATTT
>JAGFPH010002773.1:71314-85486 GCA_018207615.1 Philaenus spumarius
GAACTTCCCCCAGGAGTCCCTCTTGGCTTTCCTTATCATCCTACTATACTGGGATAGAAGGTCATGATAGGCTTCCCAGTTGTTGACAGCCTTAGCGATCTTAAAGAGGTCTCTAACCCTCTTCCTCATGTCTGATCGGCTCAGGGAGGCCATTGTTGGTTCCTACGAGAAACACTGTCCGTTGACACGTGTGAGGAACGTAGGAGCCGGATGGTGGACCCGTGAGCTGTCAGTCATGAGGAAGAGGGTTAGAGACCTCTTTAAGATCGCTAAGGCTGTCAACAACTGGGAAGCCTATCATGACCTTCTATCCCAGTATAGTAGGATGATAAGGAAAGCCAAGAGGGACTCCTGGGGGAAGTTCTGCACGGAGATGGAGGGGGTGCGGGAGGCCTCCAGGATTCACAGACTCTTGGCTAAAGACCCAGTATCACCGGTAGGTAACATCACAAAAGCTACTGGAGAGATTGCGGTGGAACCGGGAGAGGTGCTAGAGGAGCTTCTTGTGGCACACTTTCCTGGCTGTACAGTAACTAGGGGCAGTGGGGGAGCACCCTCGTGTGACGGTGCTAGACCCGCTGCTACAATCAACGACTGGAGACTGGCCAGTCGGATAATTACGTGCAGTCGGATCAAATAGGCAGTGGGGACCTTTGAACCGTACAAATCTCCTGGGGGCGATGGGGTCAGACCCGTCGTCGATAGTTTATGGACAGTACTTTGCAAGCTATATAGGGCTAGTCTAGCTACTGGACATATTCCACGATCATGGAGAAAGACCAGAGTTGTGTTCATTCCGAAACTAGGTAAGGTAAACTACACCGATCCTAAGGCGTTTCGACCAATAAGCTTAACATCCATCCTGCTGAAGGTATTGGAAAAGATACTGCATAGGCATATATGTGATGGGGCGCTTGTAGAACGTCCAATTCACACCAATCAGCATGCTTATTTGCCAGGTAAATCCTGTAAATCTGCACTACACCACTTGGTGGGCAGAATTGAAGGAGCCCTGGAATGTAAGGAGGTAGCATTTGGTGCCTTTCTGGACATTGAGGGAGCCTTTGACAACACCAGAACAGAGACGATTATTGAGGCAGCAGGGAGGCGTGGGGTTGAAGATCTGCTGTGCAAGTGGATCGGGGCCATGCTTCGGGGCAGAACTGTAGAGTCTTCTCTGTATGGTGAGACTGTAGAGGTCAAAGTGGAGCGAGGATGTCCACAAGGAGGGGTTCTTTTGCCCCTTCTCTGGAACCTCGTGGTGGATGATCTTCTCACAGAACTCAACAACAATGGAGCATAGGCGCAAGGCTATGCAGACGATGTTGTAATATTAGTGGTAGGTAAGTTTGTGCCAACTATTACGGAGCTGCTTGGGGTGGCACTGGGAACCGTTGAGAAGTGGTGCAGGAAAACGGGGCTGAGTGTCAGTCCGAGCAAGACTCTGGCCATCCCATTTACCAGACGGAGGAAACTGGAGGGTCTTCAGCCCCTCAGCCTTCAAGGTAGTGGGATCACTATAACAACAGAGGTTAAGTACCTGGGAGTGATATTGGACCAGAGGCTAAACTTCTGTGCACAGCTCAATCGAGTAATCGATAGAGGTAAGTGGACACTCATGGCGAGCAGGCGCATGGTTGGGCGGACATGGGGGTTGAGGCCTAAGCTGATGCATTGGCTCTACACCTCCGTGGTGAGACCGGCCATGACGTATGGCGCTATTGTATGGTGGACAAGAACAGAGGTCCAGGGCGTGGTGGCAAACCTGGCAAGGGTGCAGCGGCTTGCCTGTCTTGCCATCACGGGAGCGCTAAGAAGTGCTCCAAGTGCTGCCCTGGACTGCTGTCTGGACATTCTCCCCCTGGATCTATTTATTAGGGCAGCGGCTAGGAAGAGTGCTTATCGCCTCCAATGCGAGGAACTCTGGATACAAGGCCCAAGGGACTTGGGACACGCCAGGATAACCACATTGGTTGCCAGAGATCGGATGCTGGATATGATCTCGGACCATATGAAAACTAGATACTCTTTCTCAAAACCATTCCGGGTGGTAATACCAGACCGAGAGGAATGGTCAGAGGGAAGGAGACCCCTCCCTGAGCATGAGCTGGAATGGTACACAGACGGCTCAAAGACTAAAGGGAGTACAGGTGCGGGGATCTGTGGAGGACACCCCTGGCAGGAATGTGTGCTGCCAATGGGGGAAAATCCAACAGTGTTCCAAACAGAAATCACAGCTTTATTGGAATGTGCCAGGGAAAACCTAAGACTCGGACACATGAATAGAGAAATCTGTATATACACAGACAGCCAGGCTGCATTAAAAGCCCTGAGCTCAAATAAGATCAGGTCAAAATTAGTCTGGGAATGCGCCGAATCCATCAAACAGCTTGTGGGCATCAACGAGGTTACACTCTGTTGGGTTCCAGGACACGCTGGAGTAGATGGGAACGAACGTGCAGATAGGCTGGCAAACAGGGCATCAGCTTCTGACTTCACAGGACCGCAACCCTTCTGTGGCATATCCAAGACGACAGCCATGCAAGTGGTTGCCGACTGGGCAAGGATGGAACATAGTAGGAGGTGGAAGAACACTCAAGGCTTAAAGATGAGTAAGCTTTCACTTCTTGATCCATCAAGACAAATTGCATCGGACATCCTGTCATTAAGTAGGTGCAAGGCAAAAGAGGTGATTGCCCTAATCACAGGGCACGGCCACTTCAGGAAACATATGAAAAATATGGGTATCTTTACCGGAGATCCTAAATGCAGGAAATGTGGCCTGCAGGAGGAGACAGCGGAACACCTTATCTATGAGTGTGAGAGGCTTGAGCGGGTGAGTCATAGAACCTTTGGCAGGCTGAACAAAGGACAAACAATACCTCAGGATGACCTTGTCAGCAAGATCCTTAAGTTCAACAGGCTTATGGATCTCGACAAGGGTAACTAAGGGTTCAACATCCTTAAGTGGGAGCGCAATAAGCCCAAGAGGCTGACGTGCTTAAGGTTTCGGACCGCCCACAGAAGAAGAAGAAGGAGAACCACATTTGTTGGTTAGTTTTGACGTTTCACTGTAAGAAATATAGCCTATACAGGGTCACAAAAAACCTTCTCAGCGGGCTATACAGGAACGTATTGAATACATTAAAATCAATGAAAAATGTTTAGTAACTTTTTTCGAATTCGGCTTTAGTTTAGTCGCAATCCGCCATTTTGATATTTTACAAAAACTCACTGCAACTTCAGAAACAGATGATATTGAGTTCAAATTTGGTATAAGCATTTTGTATGTTATGATTTACAAGTGTACCAAACACCAATAATTTATGTTTATAATTTTTAAAATGGCGGCTGTTACAAATTTTTAACATCGACTACCTTGAAAACCGCTAACTTTACAAAAAGTGTACAAGAGCAACAACAACACACAAAATGGATTTTTTGTCGTTTCTGCAGGTCAAAGGATGATGACCAAGTTACTCAGGGGAAAAAACTAAAAACATAATTTCTTGGTAATTGTCTACAACATCCAAAATTAGCCTAAAGCCAACATTTTATGAATTTTTGTAGTTTTAATAAATAAGATAAAATCTATTGTTCTGAAATGTTGTAGCATCTAGGATATTGCCCTATATATTACACTACCTTTATTGGGAAAGTGTAGAATCTCCTTATTAGTGTGGGTATCTGTGCATTTATGGTATTTTTCAGTGACATGTTCAGCTAAATCAGAATTTGTTGAAAAGCATCTCTTGGGCAAGTGTTCTTTAAATGATTTTTGAAAAATCGAGCCGTCTGTCCTACATAAAAATTAAGACACTCGCTACATGTGATTTTGTACAGTAGAATCTCGCTAACACGTTAACGTTAAAGATACCTCTATAGCACGAATATTATTATTTTAAAAACCTCAATATCACGGATTTTTGTCCCAATACAGATCGCAGCTGTAACCCTCTTTAGCACGTCTTTTTACGAAACCGAACTTTTATAGCAAGCGTTCAACCTCAGTAGTAAGTCATTTACACAACGGAATCTTTATAACACGACGTCATCCATCCCAGTAGCTGTATTGACGGAAACGATGTCGTACGCTCAGATCTAAACATGAAAACCCAGCTTCCTCCCCTTCCCGACCGGGAACACTGAAGTGTTATAAAATCAATCATTGAGCTTGGTAGTGCCTTCCTGCCTTGGGCTACATCCACATCCATGTAAGTAGCTCAAAACACACCAAAATTATTGACTATTTCACTGCATAACATGCCTTGTACATCTTCAGGATAACCTGAACATTGAAGCCTACACATTAGTTTGAACATTAGCAATATTTTCATCTACCGGTACTTCACGAAATGTTTATATCATACGTTTTATGTAAAGTTAATTAGTTCTTTTTATTTATAGTTAAGTACATTTTTGTGTTTCTATCAGTTTTTTATTTTCAGTTTTTATATTACAGTAATTTAATGTTCATTTTACGTTTATTCAATTAAGAGTACTATACTATGTGCAAAAAAATTTTCTTTGTACTGTACATATTTTAAATGTGCGTTTTTATTTACTAGCCTGTTACGTTACAGTACGTACTTTGTTACTGTACGATAATAATAATAAACGGTACCACAAACTGGCACATACTTTCTCACAAATATATTTAAATTACTAAACAGATCCACTGTGACTTCATAATTTTATTAAAATAGGAGAGGGGATATATTATAGTAGGATAGTAACTAATAAATATTATTATTATTATAAGCTAGAGAGAAAACTATTCGAGCAAATTTACACCAAACATGACAATTAGGCCTATATTATGGATGCACGAAAAAAGGTTTTGTAAAACAACCCCGTTTTTGGCCAAAAAGCCCCCAAAAATCAGTTATTATTATTATTAACTAAACAAACATTTTTAGAAAGATGCTGTTTTTTGCATATGGTAGGGTACATTAAGGGCTACAAAATAAACCAAATTTTATCAAAATCGTTAAAGCCGTTTTTTTGTAAAAAAAAAAATAATAACTGATTTTTTGGGGTTTTGGTCAAAAAGTGAGTTGTTTTTCAAAACCCTTTTTCGTGCATCTATACAGGCCTAATTGACATGTTTGGTGCAAATTTGAATAGTTTTCTCTCAAGCTGTATACATATAGACAGACAGACATTTTGTAAAAACCACTTTTTTGGACTCAAAAATTTCAACATCGATTTTTTTTTTGTTGCGATTACTATACTTTCTCTATACTATAGTATAGCGAGAAAGTAAAATGTACTTTTTTAAACAAAACGTGCTAGTGAGGGTTGATTCAAAATGCACTTGCTATAAAGGAATTTCAGAAAAAACATTTCAGGTTGATAGTACGACTTTTAGTCAACATAACCTTGATAGCAGGAACCTCAACTAGAAGAGTCCCTTGATAACAAGACCCCGATCTCCTTGCGAGTCTTGCTATCGAGGTTCCACTGTATATGTCAGCCTTATCCTATTTATGTCAATGAATTCACATCTTGAATTATTTCAATTACCATCTTGTGTAATGTAATATGGAATTTTGCTTCGGGGAGGTGCAACAGGATTAATTTCAATTTTTAAAATTCAAAAAATGTATGTCCGTTGCATGTATGGTTTGAGTAAAACTAGTTCATGCAAAACAATTTTTAGGGACAGGAGACTGTTGACACTTCCATCTTTGTATATTTTGAAATGCCTATTAGTTATTAAAGCCAACCATGATGTTTTGTTGAATGAACAAAATGTTCATCAATATGGGACTAGGAACAAAATAAACTTCCAACTACCTAAACATTGCCTTAATATATATGAAAGAACTAGTGAATATATGGGCAAAAAAATGTTCAATAAGCTTCCTCTGCATATTAAGGAAATTAAAAATGTTTGTTTTTTTAAAAATGTGTAAAAGAGTTTTTGATAGAGAGAGCTTACTATAATGTAAATGAATTTTTAAATGATAATGTGATGTTTTAAATTTGTAATTAGGTTAGTATAAATTAGCTTTAAGGCACTAAAATATTATCTGTTTTTATATTTTCTATGTTTTGTTGACAATGTTACCTGTTTTTATAGCTATAGCTATAACATAAAATGTAATGTAACAGTAAAATAAAATAAATAAATAAAAATAAATATCACTTTCAGGTAGACATGCCCGTGTTCTTCTACATTGACCCAGAGTTTGCCGAGGATCCTAAAATGGAATTAATCGAAACCATCACTTTATCATACACATTTTTTGAAGCGAAGCCAGGCTTTCAACTGCCGATCCCTTCGTACGCTAAGCCGCACTCGTGATCTTCGAAGGCTTAATTTAATCGAACGCTTCTATGTCATAGTTGGTATTGTAAATAATGTTATTTTATTAAATAAATTAAATATGTTTGATTAGTTTGTATTTATTTTGAAGAGTTTAACACAGTTCGGTACGAGGGCAGAATCGAGGTTGTTTTGTGCCTAGCTATGGAAGACCAAAATGTGCACATTAGAGAATAATTATTTCGTTCTTAAATGTGATCAGCAATTGCAATTTTTCAAACGTAGGATCCAAAAACAATTAATTCTGGCTATTAGAAACATCCTTTTTATCTTAAAATAAATTTGTTTAACTTTTCTGAAAAAAACGCTCAATAGTATAAATTTTTAAAATATAATAACATTTTGGTAACATTTTTGGAATTAACTTTTAGTGGAAACTGACAAATTTTATTAAAAACAATTTGCTGATCAGGTGAGTGTAGTGTAGGCAAAAGACCCATTGCATTTACAAAAGAAAGGGCTATTTTCCAGAGACCAGTAGTTACTAGCAGCCTCAGTGCCTGACAAGTGCCACTTTACTCAGCCTCTTCCGACACCAGAGGGAAAAACAAGGATGTTTCAAAAGCTATGCTACAATAAAAGCAAAAAGGACACAACCTAATCAGTGCCCTTATTGCAGTGTTGTGTGTATACCTTTGTTTTGGAGATTTCCACAAGAAAAATATTTAATTTACGGTCTTTGATAAAACTATAAATTTACTTTTTTTGTATACTTACAGCTCTCACTCCTTTATTTGTCTTTTTTATTTGCTGGTTACGTATGTTTCACCTTTTTTATTCAGGCATTATCAAACCTATATTTCATTAGTTTTTTACATTCGTTGATGCACGTCCAAATAATCAAATAACCAAAAAACGATCGCGGACACACGTAATTTCAGCTCACATAGTTATAAATCAATTTAAATGTCCCTATTAAGTGTTGTGTTGTGTGTTACATGTTGCTTGTGAATGTTTTCGTGCAAGTGTTTCATTTTATAAACTTGACGCGCATCAACGAATGTAAAAAAACTAATGAAATATAGGTTTGATAATGCCTGAATAAAAAAGGCGAAACGTACGTAACCAGCAAATAAAAAACAAAAATACAGGACTGAGAGCTGTAAGTATACAAAAAAGTTAATTTATAGTAAAATTAACCAGTTCAGTAAGGCAATCAGAAATAATAATTTGATAAAACTGCCCATTTTATTTTGTTTCGTATCATAATAACTGACACGACTTCAGTAATTTTTTTACTCTTCAAGGAATTTTCAGGGTTCAGAAGTCACGCCTCTTCAAACTCGAGCTCATGGCATTCCAGAGTTACACTTAAATGTAAATTTCTACACTCACAATAAAAATAAAACTGAAATAGGATGTAAGGTTTGCAGGTAACATGTCATCACACACAAATGACAAATATTTCAGTAGCGTTTGAGGATTCGACAAAATAAAAATATTGAATTGATATCCAAAGACTTTAATTTTTGCAGAAACCTATACTGTTGGATAGTTTATTACTTTTAAAGAATACTAATGCTAGGAGTAACAAATATATTTGATAAATGAATGAAAAAATTTGTTGTACTATTTCACAATTTTTATTGATTGAGCCGTGCCGACCTAGGTTTCACCAGCTACGGCATTATCGAAGGCAACTTAAAGACTAAAGGAACAAGAAAACAAATCCAACACACAGCAGTTGGGTGCAGGTAGTCCAAAATACCGTTAGGTTAGGGATGGGGGAAGAATCGAACTGGTCAAACAACAATTTATCAAAAAGTGGAGTGTACAAATTAAGTTGCGAAATTTGTAATGCAGCTTATATAGGTCAAACAGGTCGTACTTTTAAAACTAGATTAAGCGAACATAATAACAGAAGTTGGCGACTGAACCATGATGATTCTAGTTTTTCTAATCATTTGAAAACACATACATTTTAATTTAAATACAGATTTTAATGTACTTCATGTTAATTGTAAGGGTAATAAGACAGATGCTTTGGAAATGTTAGAAATTAAGAGGTTAATTAATAAGGACATAAGTTTAGTTTTAAATGAACAAATAGATTTAAGTAATTCACCACTTCTACAACCGTTTGTTATTGACCAGTTCGATTCCTCCCCAATCCCTAACCTAACGGTATTTTGGACTACTTGCACCCAACTGCTGTGTGTTGGATTTGTTTTCTTGTTCCTTTAGTCTTTAAGTTGCCTTCGATAAAGCCGTAGCTGGCAAAACCTAGGTCGGCATGGCTCAATCAATAAAAATTGTGAAATAGTACAAAAAGTTTTTCATTCATTTATTTATAATGGAATTTTACCAAGAACCAACGGTCGTTAGTATAAATAGTTTAAATATATTTGAATTATAATATAGTAAATGCCTTGAGGTAAATGTTGTCTTTTTGTTGATTGATTTAATTATTTGTGGCTACATGTTTTCCTGCCACGACCAGCATCTTCAGTCCACGCTAATTAAGTCCATTTTTAAAACTGTTGTTACAAAACACTTTACACTAGTTGTACATGTCACGTAAAAGTTTATAGAATGTGTTACATAATAATTCCAAATCTATTTCACCACTAAGAGGTGCTTCATGTATGCAAGACACACCCTGGAAAACTGATTTATAAAGATAAAGATGCAGTGCTTTTAAATTCTTATCATATGTGTATACAGTGCTTGATTTATAGAAAAGAGGTTCCGGTACTGTGAACTACTGGGAGGGAGAATTTTTATTACATATAGACTTCTTAAAACGTTATTTTAACACTTATCTGACCACTTAAAAAGTATATAAACTGTGGACAATTTTAATTTAGATTGCAATTTCAAATTGAATTGAGATTACTATGATGAGATTTTCCGAAATATATAAATGTAGGCCTACTAGGCTGTCATCAAGTGTAAAAAAGTGAATTCGATTTCATCTGGAATTTAAAAAAATATAATTTAAAAAATGAAATACAACGCTTGGATTGAAAAAACACACATGTTCACCAACAATCTTTTATTTACATTCTATCTGAAATCACGATTTGTTACAAAAAGACAGTTAAGCTGAATACATGTGAATTTGAACGTAGGGTGGAGGGAAGATGATGAGTCAACTGGCCACCTGCATGCGGCTAGATAAAGTACAGTCCAGTCACGCACCAAGTATACCTAGTTTTACAATGCCTCAACTGCAGCAATAGGCCATCGTTCCGCTGCTCTAAAAATTACGTTTTATATTCCCCCTCCTCCCAATCAAAGCTATCGGTACGGCGTACCATCACAAATCTAGCACTGTGTGTAAATAAAAGACTACATTTGATTCAAGGTATTTATTATATATATATATATATATATTATTATTATTTATTTTGTTATATTTCACAACTACAAAAATTAATGAAACAATTTTTTTAATTAATTTACCAACCTTCAAATGGTCCTGTTAATTTCCCCTCTACTGCTGCTGGGTCTAACTAGTTTCGACACATACCACTGTCATTGTCGAACATTTAAAACGAACACATGACACAAAACACTACACAACACAAAAAGTATAAACACGTAATATTCACCATTAAAGGTCGTTAAATGATTAAAATGGGACTTAGCTTTACACACAAGTACTTGCGGGTCATCTCGAACGCGACACATTGTTTATACTTTATGTGTTTTGTAGTGTTTTCTGTCATGTGTTCATCGTTTTAAATGTTCGAAAATGACAGTGGTATGTGACGAAACTAGTTAGACCCAGCAGCAGTAGAAAGGAAATTAACAGGACCATTTGAAGGTTGGTAAATTAATTCAAACAATTTTACAATAATGGTCCAGGAAGTAGGAATCACAATAATGAATAATAAAACTAGTTTAAAATTTACAACAAAAAAAAAAACAGACAAACATGCATAGAATAATGTGAAATAAAGACAAAATTAGGTACAAAGGAAAAGCCTGTTGTGGGGGACCATCAATTAAAGTTTATACAATTTGTCAAAAACAAAAGAGGACATTTACTATATTATTTACGTAGGAAATAATTTAAAACCTGTCAAACAAATTATCGGTTGGTTGTTAAGAGCCCCGTCCTGACTAATTTAAAAATCTCGACACAGACCCTTGCTTCCCTCACACCATCCAGAAGAGTGTTATAGTAATTAGGTGCACAATAAGTAAAACAATTTTAAAAAGGGTTAATCTTGGACTAGGAACATTTATTGTGAATTTATATCCAAGTTCGTATGGAAATAATTTCGGCGAAATCGGATTATCCATACTTGTAGAATATATTATACAGTATGTATATTATAAAATATTTTATATTTAGTTCTAAAGGCTAACAACAATGAATATTTGATTTTAATCCTACCAATGTTGTCACCAAATATGTTTACAATTGTTGAAGTAATCCAATCGCATCCCTGCAGGACAATCCAGCCTCGGCGGATTTATAACTTTGTCAGAAACAATTAACGTATTAACGTCGGGATGTTTGTCTAAAGTAGGAATTTTAAATGAATTCCAAACTTTGTTGGGTTCCGTTGATGTTGTTTCGGCACTCTGGTATACGTCTTCAAGGGGTTTGACTTTGAATCTAGGCCTCTGTTCCTGAGGCAACTCGGAGTTCAGTTCTTGACAAAGTAAGCGGCCGTGTTTTCCAACACTGTAATGGCATTTCTTTGGACTTACGAATACCTCCACTTCTGGTTCACCCACTGGAATACCCTCGTTGTTATAAGCTTGTTTGCTGAGGACCAATTGGTTCCATTCGGCGAATGGCTGTTTGTAAGTTGAAGGTTTAGCGTGAAGACCGCTCGTACAGAAACTGAAGAGGAGAAAGGCTGCGAATAATTGTATTGCGGTCGTTCTGCTTTCCTTTGCTTTCAACCTGAAGGTAGACATTTTGGAAGGTCGCCTGAAACATTAAATTTGCTGTAACGAGTTGTAGTTCAAGACTTAGAATACTAAATACGTACTAACTAGTGAGGCCGTGTAAAAAATCATGGGCAGATTAAATTGATATACATAAGAAAAATTATAATTGTTTTATTAATCTTGAACGTGTAATAAATATTCTGCGTTGGGGAGCAGACATGACAGAAAAAATGTCGCATTAAACCAGGGGTTTGAAAACAATTTTTTGTATGACCCTAATTAGCGAATTTACATAGGAAAAATGAACTATGCAATGACCCTCATGGTGAGACCTAAGGTCGGGAGTAGAGAATGAGCACCGATCATGGTCCTCGGAACACGTTTTGGGGTGTCGTTAAAAATCATATGTATATATGTGTTCGCACTCTAGCTTCCGCATTTTAAGTCCGATTTGGTACACATGTTGGTTGTCTACGTCGCTCGGACGAGTTCGTTAGCCAAAAAAATCCAACAAATGGAAGCACGTGTTTTGACCGGAAGTAACTATTTTTGGAGAGTTTTCCTACGAGAATGAATTTTTTCGGAGTTTTTCTAAGAAATATAAAATTTAGGATGTTATTCTGACACATTTATTTTTTTTACGCGACCTTATAGCTCGCTTGGTTCCCCCAAAATCGACAAAACGTAAATACCATAAAAGTACCCGGTTCTAAGCCACGTGGTGGATTTTACCTAGGAGGCATCTTCTCATTTGAGGCCAACAGGCGAGTTTTTACGATGCGAGCGAAGCGAAGCTCATAACCCGAGGCCACAAGATCAAGGTGCAAAGCGAGTTTTCCACTGTGAGTGTAACGAAGGAGCACGTGAGGCTTAGGCGCAAACAAATTCTACTAATATATTTCGTACATACAGGCAGCTATTCAGCACCGTCGTGAGTAGACCTATTTCCCAAATTGTTGATTGAAACACTAAAACATAGGCCTATAAAATTTATAAAAAACGTTTTCAGTAAAAGTATGCAGCAATTCAAATTTAAGTAGTTTATTCAAGAGTTTAAGTATTCAAAATTCCAGTAAAAGTAATACAGAAACTGAAAATTGAAATATTTAAAAATTAGTTACCTACGAACAAGTGGTAAAAAACAAATCAGAGTGACAACTGGGTACTAAAACAAATTTAATGAAAAAAGCCAATTTGGATCATCTCTTTTGCGCCATCCAATTCAGCCGTTTTTGGTGGAAAGTTTTAGTTAAAGCTCATCACGTATCATGCTGCGGATCCAATCGGTTGCGAGCTTTGGTTTTGAACACAACAATAATTGAGAACACAAACGTTGTTGGAAACGTCAGAAGAGTCTTTCCTGCTTCTTTCGCTAAAAGGTCTGTTAACTTCGCCAAAAATTGTGAAAGTGAAAATTTTTCAAACTGTTCTTTTTGCACTTGCTTTGTTTGCAAATCACACAACTGTTCTTGAAATCCCGGTATTTTTACTCCGGTTTTGTTGACATCTAAAGTAAATGGATTTCGAACTCAACTGTTTTATTGGGATCAACTTTTGCAGGCATATACCGGTCCATTTCATGATGGAAGATTTAAGCGCGCCGTAATGAACGTCTTCAACATCCGTCAAATAGATACCCTCTGAGTTCTCCAGTAAAGGGCCTAAATTGGGGAACGAAGTTATTTGCTGTCGCTGCAATTTATTGTTCCAAAGATCCATTTTTCTTTTGAAGGCTTACCGCTTCCTCCTGTTGATTTTTCTATTATTCGAATTTACTAGTATAATCAGGAGAGTTATAAACTCTATAATCATGGAAACAGGCCTTGACCCTAAATATCAGCCCAAAACTCAGACCATTAGCGAATCAGGTGTAAATTATTATTCCTAACAATTAAAATACAAAATTCAGCGTAAAAGTTGTAAACAAAACCTTAAATGGTCCACATAGTAGTTGAAGTACCACAGCTGATGGGCGAAATCAGCTGTTATATGTTAACGAATAAATCAAACAATACAACCTTGTGCATGTGCTACAATATTTTGTTATTTCTGATTGCCTTACTGAACTGGTTGATTTCACTATAATTTTACTTTTTTGTGTACTTACAGCTCTCGGTCCTTTATTTTTCTTTTTTATTTCCTGGTGACGTATGTTTCGCCTTTTCTATTCAGGCATTATCAAACCTACACTTCACTAGGTTTGTGAATGTTTTGTATAAGTGTTTCATTTTAAAAACTTGACTCGCATTAACAAATGTAAAGTGAAGTGTAGGTTTGATAATGCCTGAATAGAAAAGGCGAAACTTACGTCACCAGTGAATAAAAAAGAAAAATAAAGGACTGAGAGCTGTAAGTACGCAAAAAAGTAAAATTATAATAATATTTTGTTATTCACGGACGAACATATGTAAGTACACTCTTGTTTATAAGAGTTGATACTGAATAGTTTAGTAAACACATTTAAATACTTAGTTTATGTCTTCTAATGGCTTAAGATGGTTTTGGGTGATGGGGGTAACTGTGACCTGTACATAGTGTAAGACATAGATCGAAATAGACACACAATATCCCCAACATTTGTCCACAAAATCCCTACTTTTGTTCATAATTTTTACAATTTTCCAATAGGAATTTTTACGAAAATGATGATCGATTAGGACAGAGGCAGTTGGATCTAATTTTCTTCATCATTTTTTTCAATTTTTTAACAGGAATTTTAAATATTTTCTGAATAGAAAGTAGCTTAAAAATTCTCTGAAAAGTCATCTACAGGTTAATGAAAGTTTGGTTAAAATCAGTTCAGCCATTTCGAGATTGGCCTAGACAAACATACAGACAATAAACGGTATCAGGAAACTGACACATACTTTCTCCCTCGTTATAGGAACTTAATTTTTTATTTTTAAGAGTAATTTTCCCATAAAAATCCATAAAATAACGGAAAAACCAACTTTTCTCAAAAACGGCTCGAACGATTTTGATTAAAATTT
>JAGFPH010002773.1:85586-101677 GCA_018207615.1 Philaenus spumarius
GGGTGGGGTAGGAGAGTTTTTTTTATTAAAGTTGGAGATTAACTAATAAATATTATTATTATTATTATTATCTAGAGAGAAAACTATTCGATCGATTTCGAACAAATTTGCATCAAACACGTCAATTTGGTCTTTATAGATGCACGTAAAAAGTTTTTGAAAATTTTTTAAAAACAACCCCCTTTATGGCCAAAGAACCCCCAAAAATCAGTTATTATTATTATTAGCTAAACAAGAATTTTTAGAAAGATGCGGGTTTTTGCATATGGTAGGGCACATTAAAGGCTACAAATAAGCCAAATTTTATCAAAATCGTTAGAGCCATTTTTTTATAAAAAAATAACTGATTTTTTGTGCCAAAAAGGGGGTTGATTTTCAAAACCGTTTTTTCATGCATTTATACAGGCCTACTTGACATGTCTGGTGCAAATTTGTTTGAAATCGATCGAATAGTTTTCGCTCTAGCTTTGTATACATACAGACAGACATTATGTAAAAACCACTTTTTTGGACTGAGGGGGTCCCAAAACGGATATTTCCACAAATATCTCAACATCGATTTTTTTTGCGATCACTATACTTTCTCTATACTATAGCATAGTGAGAAAGTAAAAGCGTCATTTACATAGGTTTTATTTCAATCGTTTTCAGAACCTAAAAATCGGAAAACAATTTTACTTTTATAATTCGAATTTTTGGATAGTTCCAATTTTTACAATTGTTCCCTTCAGCTTCGAACTATCCAAGTTCTACTGTATTATTTGTTAACAGGATACATTTTTAAAACGGATAATAATAACAATCATACATAATTAACCTAATTATAAATAATTTGTATGCAATGCTTACCTTATAGTTACGTCCGGAAGAGAGAATATCTGAGGAAGTGTGCAGCTAATCAACTAATGGACTGATTAGAACTGCAGTGTGGTTTCTTTATTCCGAAAGAGAGAATTTCTGAGGATGTGTGAAAGTAATCAACCGATGAACTGATAACAATTGCAGTGTGGTTTCTTTATTCCAAATCAGTAACTAAACGCTTATCTTTTCTAGAACTATTTTTACAACGTCTGATTCACACTGTCACTTTTTGTTGTAAAAAATTTAAGATGACAGAATCATTTATTTCGAAAGAATCTATTACTGGCTATTATTAGTGATATTAAATTAGTACAGCTGCCTTTGTCTATTTATAACTTTACTGAGAACTAATTAGGCTAAATGGAAATAACTTCATTAAGTGCTTTATTGCTGTTACAATGCAATGGGAAAAAGTCAAAAATACAAATTGTGGCATTTTAAACATGCTACTGTTTTAAACTAATTATATTGCTAGACTAGGGGCGACCCCTGCGTACTCCGCACGCCAACCCCCAATGGTACCTTCTAAAAACATATGTTATGTTTTATTTATAATAAAGGTGTAGTATTAATAATAACCTCAAAACTAAGATGTTAAATGTTCAAACCAAATTATTTCTTATATTTTATAACAGCAGTTAATAATGGTTAAAAGAACCAGCAAGGCTCAGGTTTACACTTTAAAACCCTAACCTAAAATGTGGAAATACAAAAATAATTGCTTTAAATTTTGAAATCAGCTGTTAATGGAAATATTAAAGCAGCTATGTTTTCTGTTATTTTATTCAATTGGTTGCTATGGTATTAAATGTAAATACATGTGTTGATTTATCATTCTAGACCTAACCTAAGTTTCTTTCCGACTAAATTTACAAATATATTGAAATAAAAAAGGTTTTTACCGAAATTAATTATAGCCTATGTTACTCAGGGATAGTGTAGCTTTTTATTAGTAAAACTATTTTTTCAATCGGTTCAGTAGAGCCAGAGATTACCCCCTACATACAAACAAACAAACTTTACCTCTTTATAATAATTATTAGTATAGATTCGATAGATTACATTGCATATAAATAATTTAGTGAGTAAAAGTAAAATTGTACGATACTGTTGTCAACTCTGCCGCTAATTTGACCTTGTGGCGTCAACGCTCTGAATTATTTTTCACTGCAATCTGAAATGTTGTTAGTGGGTATTTATTTCTTGTTTAACAAAATCGTGGGCTTTTAGTAAGTCTGTTATTTTGCCATACAATAAAGTAGATATATTGTTATTGGTGAGTTTTTGTTTTAACTGTAAATGTATAGTTATAATATATTTTAATGAACAAAATAAACCATTGGATCCATTGTATACAACTTATCTAACAACAGTTTTAGGTAATTTAAAATAAAATAAGAACTTGTTAGCAAAAAAACACTTAAAACCTATAATAAACTAATTAACTTTTGTTGTATTAAATTACTTCAAACTTTAAAAACACTAGCCCAGACCACCGCAACGTAAAACTAAACTGCTGGTAAGGTTATAATGTAACGAATATTGCTACGTTTTGATACAACACAGACCAGAAAAAAAGTGGGAATTAATTAGATTAAGATTTGGACTCTAGATTTCAGCACAATCCAGACAAAATAAAACTACTAAAAATAAATTAATGCAGATCATTTGTGTGGCCAGTTCTGCTGGTCATCCGGGCGTTCGAGGGATTTTACCTTGTCCAGTACTACTGGCCATCCGAGCTGAGAGGAACGTAACTTGCAAAACCAATTCAGACTTGATAAAGAAATGGCTGTGGCCAGCACTACTGGCCATCCGAGCCCAGAGGACGTTTATTAAAAATCCTTCCAGAGTGCAAAGGGTTAAACAAGAATATATAACCACCAATAACTACAAAATGACATCCTATTATAAACATTTAAAACTTAATGAACTAGTATCACATACCATATAATAGAAAGCTTTTGAGCCAATTACTGACTCTTAATTTAAACCAGTTGTCCAAGCCTTCTCAGGCAATTTATTAAAAAGTTATATTTTCATACATTCATTCAATGCAATTAATTCTTTGTGACAAATTTACATATTTGTATAGGACTAGTAAATTAGATATACAGTAAACACAAAAATACAGGGTGACCCAAAAGTAAACAGCCAACCTTCGGTAAATGGTTCTACGGGTCAAAATAAGAAAAAAAAGTTCATATAAACATAGGCCCAAAAACGCTTCGTTTTCCAGATATCCGCCATTTTGTTTTTTGTACAAAATAATACATATCTAGAGAACGGTTTGACTAATTGAGTTCAATGATGGTGTAACTTTTAAAACAATCGGATGAAGGATAATAGTTAAGTACTTACTGTAATATGTAATAATTGGAAAATGCAAAAAAAAAGGGTAGTAAAACCTAATTTTTTGCGGTTTTCTCTTATAACTCGAAAACTATCAACTTTTCATGATTAACCTTCCTAATCAAAATGAAAGAACATAAAATTTCCTACAATGTTAACATTTAGGTTTTCTTCTCCGACGAACCGTTCTGGCTCAAGCGCTCGTTGAAAGTTGGCGTATTTCGGTTGTCTCCGCAAAAACTCACTTTTTCACCCCAAAACTCGAATTTACTATTTAAGACTATAATTTTCTCCTACTTTTAAGTTGAATACATTGTAGACTTGTTTCAACTGTTCTGCCATCTTCAGTAATACAAAAATATTACTTTAAATAAACAAACAAATTAATGTACCATGTTTTTAGAACAAACTAAAAAGTATATTTATAAGCCATACAGATTCCTAACCCCTTACAGATTGTTCTGAAAATTTTTAATAGCTATGAAAATACTTGTAAGGTTAAAAACGAAAAAGTGATTTGCTTGCAATAGATATCTGATGCGTGAATAGTTCACGCAAGTCACTAGCAATTTTATTTAATGCAAATTATATGAACTGGTCTGTGAGTTTTCGACACTCCTTACTATTATCTATTGTATGCTCCCCATGATTTAATCTTACAAGTATTTGCATAGCTATTAAAAATTCAGGATCACCAATTTTCAGGACAAACTGTTCGGGGTTATAAAACTTTATGGCCAGGAGAAACAATTTTATACGTACTTTTCAATCCATTTTAAAAACTTAGTATGTTAAAAATTTTGTTAGTTGAATAATATTTTCTGCTTTTTAGTCTTCAAATTGTAAATGCACAAAGAACACATAGGCCTACTGATTGAGAAGAGCACAAAGAAAACAATCTGCTGCAATATCATTTACAGAATCGACGGTGCACTCTGTCTTGCAGGAGAGTTTCCAACTCCAAAAACAAGAGCAGGTTGATATCTATGCTAATCGAAAATCTGATGATGTAAAAATTGATTCACAGCAAGCTGTGGAGGACGCTGATATTCTAATTATCTTATGTTGGCCCTGTCAAATGAACATGTGGCAGTGATGGGGGAAGATTTTCAGCCTGTGTAACCGTGATACACAGAATGTCTTCTTTTTTAAATTTATTTTGGATATTTTGCAAATCACCATTTTGTATTTGCAAGAGATAAGCTCCCCCCCCCCCCCCCGTTTGGACAATTTTTCTACAAAACATACTTTCATCTCTCCTTGAGATTTGATCACAAGTTGTTATTTTCGCACCACATCTTTCATTTCCAAATGAACAGCCCTGCACATGGGCCGCGACCCGCCACCTGAAAAAACCCTCAGCCAGAATCCTCTATCAACAACGGCTTTTATAATAATGTAAAATAATACAATATAATAAAATATAATTTCAGACTTTAAATTGAACATTATTATATTTAATTATTATTTTTTAATTACCTGCACCTTCACATATATACGATCTAAATAAGATACATGCAGAGAACTGGAAGGAATTCACTAATTGACAGCCTTTAATAATAAACTTAAGTTTTGGAGTGAAAAAGTGGGTTTTTGGGAGATAGGTTCGTCAGAAAAAAAAAAACCTATGGAATGAAATTTGTAGCAAATTTTATGTTCTTTCTTTTTGACTTGGTAGGTTATTTACGAAAAGTTGTTAGTTTCGAGTTATAAGCAAAAAACCGACAAAACGTGAGATTTTTTACATGTTTTTGCGCTTTTTCAATTTTGTGTCATGAAATTTTGTAGGCAAAACTCAGATTCAGCATCCCAAAAAACATATAAAATGGAAGAAACCAAAATTACCCCTAAACTTTCCTGCTAAAAACACAATTTGATTGCATTATTATAGTTCTTCATATTTTCTTTTTTGACAAACAAAACCTCTTTGTGTACTACTGGAAAACTATTTATTCAAACAATAATTTAAATAAAGTTAAATAAAACAAAATGGAAAGCTAAATAAAGCATATTTTGTATACTTACCATAAAGAGAGTCACCGATATGGCTACAACCATTATGGTCAACTATGCCTATGTTTATTCCCGGCTCTGTTATGGGATTATAATCTGGGGAGATTCAATAAATAGTAAAAGAATATTTCAAATACAGAAAAAAAAATTTAGAATAATTTTTAATTTAAAATGCTACGATTCTTGTAAGCAACACTTTAAAAAGCATGGCATAGTGCCCCTGCCCTGTATATATATATATATATATTAAATGCAACTATATAAATAAAACTAGTCTAAAATATAAAACCATTCATGGATATTCAACAAGATGTAAACATTTGTTCCATTATCCTTTACATAAGACCACAATGTTTGAGAAAGCACCAAACTATATAGATGTATTGAAATCTATACTATATTATAAATAGATAAAATTTGTTTGTTTGTATGTAGAGGGTGTAATCTCTGGAACTACTGCAACGATTGAGAAAGTAGTTTTACTAATAAAAAGCATCACTATCCCTGAGTAACATAGGCTATAATTCTTTTTTGATAAAAACATTTTTTATTTCAGTATTTATAAATTTAGTCGGAAAAAATCTTAGGTTAGGCCTAGACTGATGAATTACCATAGCAACAAATTTAATAAAATAACAGATAAAACAGCTATTTGCTCTGATTTCCATTAACACCTGATTTCACACTTTGAAGCAACTATTTTTAATTCCAACTTTTAGGTTAGGTTTTTATAAGTGTAGAGCTGAGCCTTGCTGGTTCTTTTAACCTTCATTATAACTGCTGTTATAAAATATACGAAATAATTTGAACATTTAACATTATTTACCATCTTAGCTTTGGTGTTATTATTAATCCTATACCTTTATTATAAAGAAAACATAACATGATTATGTGTACAGAAGTCCCAACGGGGTAGGCGTGCGGAGCACGCAGGGGTTTCCCCTAGTTATACATAAAATTAATTACTATTATACCTATAAGTTCAGCTATTTGTTTAAGAATTGTCAACCCATTTCACCCAGAAATTGCAAATGGTGATTTTATTCGAAATTAATGCAGTGACAGGTTAACTCTACGAGTCCTGGTAGGAGCACACTCTCTGGCCACAATTTTCGCTCTTTCATTTTCAATACCGCAATAAATCACTAATTATCGTGAAATATGTATATATATTTTACGATGCCATGTAAGGGTTATATACAAGAACAGTGTTGCTACATTTCCTTCTATAACTTAACATTATAGCTGAAACCAACCATGCATTGGCATGTGTGTACTCCAATGGAAAGACTACATGCTGTTTGGCTATTCGAGACGATAGGGGATTTAAAGAGTTAATCATTGCTACATTACTTCTAACAGTATCTCTCAGGTTGATGACCACACCCTCGAGACTTTTCCAAGGTAAGCTGTTTAACTTGCAGAGATCAAAATTAATAAATTAAATTCTTTATTAATAAAATTATTATTTTTGCTGAGAACATTACAACCAAATATTTGTAGAAATGAATTAGTAATAAATTATCTTATCAGAACATTTGTCCGTTTCTATTTTTTCTCAAAATATCAGAACACTTTTTATCACCCTCGTTGCAACTAACAATAAAAACATTCTCTCGTGGTAAGGAGCGGATTACCCAAGGGAAACAAGGAGTTAAATTAACGCATCGCACTTTTATATAAATAATTTAATACACCCTCTTCAGTATTTACAATTTAAAGCACATACTTGGTCACAGCCTTGCGTTGGATTGGTTCTGTTTGAACCACGTGACGGTTTCCTGAACGGCTTGGGCTAAGGGAGTGAACTTATAGTCGGCCGGCAAGAGCGAGCGGAGCTTTCCGTTGTTTGCAGTCTTTTTGAACTGGCCGTCGGAAAAGGAAGTGTCAAACACAATCTCACCGTCGAATTCAAACGCAGTAGCGATTAGTCTGGCCAAATCTCCTATAGAAACTTCATCTTTTTCGTCGACTGTGAACAGAAAGCAAAGGAAAATTCAAAATTTACAATCCTTACACAGTATATTTTAGTTTTGTAATAAACACTAAAGGATATATTAACCCTTCCCACGAGGCAAACGAGTATAAATGGTAGGCTCTGACCCAAACGCGAATTACGCTTAAAGTAGCAAAAATATATTTTAGCCTCTGGTTAATTAGGTAGTTTACTAAAATTCTGGTAGAATGCAGAGGCATGTCCGCTGTCTATTCACGAAGAGAAATATGTTTTGTTGAATGTTCTACGCCTCGAGGCAGTGGAGGGGGGGCGTTATTTTGTCTGGAATTGCCCGGCGGCGCTCGCATCCTATAGCTTCTACAGAGAAGATAACGGCTATACTCGCAGTCCCTCTAGTCTGATAGGCGACGCCCTCCGTGTTTGCATTTGAGCATTGCTTTGAAGAAGTATTGTTTTTATAGATCTTTTGTAGTTTTTAGTTTGAAAAATTACTTCTGTTATTCATTCTACACAATCAGTTACAAGAACATGTTATAATATTCAAACAATTACAAGACTTTCTCTCATACGTTCAAGGACAATAAAGTTACACACTAACCTGATAAAATGATAGGTTCAACAGACTCGTAGTTGCGCAACACCCACACAAACAGTCTGGCCAAATCCAGTGAGTATATAAACTGCCGGAGTGGTTTTCCTGAACCTAACACTGTGAATGTTTTACCACCTGAAACATATGTTTTACATATAAATATAATCCAACTTGACTCGTGAGAAATATTATTTCTAAAAGTAAAAATAAAATACAGAACACAGTTTTCTAAAAAATTCTTTTATTGGACAAACGCGTTTCAACGACAAAGTCCGTCATCTTCAGTGACACATGAGCTACAACTAAATTACTAGTAGTTCTGTGAACAGTAGACCTCACTCGTTGAAATAACAAATGTGGTTTTGAGCATAGGTTAAAAATAAAGTACCAGTAAGGAATTAAGCAGAAGGCCAGTGAATTAATTAAGCAGAATTAATGTTTAGCCAGTGAAACATTATTTTGCAATTCCCGCGATTCCGGGGTTTCTAGTTCTGGTTTTTTTTCTTTTCTTGAGCTTTAACTGCTAAAGATTTTGTTTTAGGGGCCTTTGTGTTTTATGTAGGTTAATAATGCGTAAGGTAGCTACAAATATCGCGTTATTGAGGGAAAACATTGAATTAAATATTTACATTGCAACGTGCTGCCACTATGCAAGCCGTTTACAAACAATTTATTAATAGAAAATAAAAAAATGAAAAATAAAAGTTTAATTTTGACAAAAATATTTCTAAGTTATTTTTAAATAAAAAAAAAATACCTTTACTGTGTAACAATTATTTATTATTTCCTATCTTCAATCCATTTACTTATTTATTTAATTAAATTATCATTTCAAAATATTACAACACTTTAATCCCAATGAAAACAAACGAACATAACCCCAAAATTGAAGTTAGGTTATGTTTTGATCACATCTGTGACTAACACAGGTGATCACTAAATCTCTGTTACACATATACTTTTTATATCTGTGACTACAGTTCTTTGGTTACAAATGGACTCGTCTGAAGGATCAGCCGCCATGTTTGTCACATGCGCGCGTTCCCTCCAGATTATCTCCCGTTCACCAAAGACTGTCGCCATTTTGATTTACTCACAAAGAAAAACTAAAACCAAATTTATAATTAAAACAAGGTTCGTTACCATAAAGTACTTCTGGAAAGGATAAAAACTCAAATTAAGAAGTCATAGTAGTTGGCTTTAGTACTTTAGCTCACCATTTTTATTTTATCAAAAACCACACATAAACAAATTAAACTAGGTTGGCAAATCATTGTTTTTAAATCAGAATCATATATGCATTCATACACACATTATTAATTATTCTATTCCAAAACTAAAATTAGTAACAAAAGATTCGATTGCAGACTTTAATTTAAATGATTTATTACTTACGAGCTCTTCTTTTATAGTGCACTTTAAGAATTTTAATATTACAAAATGAATTTACTTTAACACATGTTTTAATTTATGAAATTTTTAATTTAAATGATTTTATACGTGATGAATTGTTTAGCCTCTCTAATCGTTGAATTTAGTTCATGATGTACGGATAGAACTCACTCCGAAAACACTGTTCGTTTCTTTTTTTACAAATCACTGAGTTAGCCCGCCATTACTTGTTCTTTGTGAAAACCACGCTGCTTTTTCGAAGTTTGTTTAAAGTCCATATCTTTACTTACGGATGTCCGAATTTCACTATTTTATGCTCAAAAATGACTACACTGTCTCTACAATGTTTTAGAAATGTTTAAATTGCATTTCTAACAGAAATAACGCACTTCTCCATACTTCTGGACAATATACTTAGCACATTACTAATAGGTCTGCTTAACACAACGTCTCTGATCTAAGTGAGAACGAGCTATCCCCTCCGCTTGCCAGCTTTTTCAATGATCACGTCATGTCACGTGATACAAGCCAGGGGACCGTAAATATGCCTCCCTACATCGACTTATGATTGGTACCAACATCTCAGACAAAAATTCTGTCTTGGTCACAACACCATAGATGAATCACACATACTATTAACATAATATATCAAGTTTAAATCCTTCAAAGTCTGTAATAGTCTTTCAATATTTATTACTCGTGGGCTAGAAATTCAGTGAATCACTTCTTCAACCTTCCACAATACTGTTCAATATTTTTGTATTTTGAAACATCGTGAATTACCATTGAATAGTTTAAACAAAATTGAATTCAAATTTGAAGTTACTATTTTGTAAGATTTATTTTTTAAATTATTAATTAATGTCTGCATTTCCCTTTGAATTTCTATGTTCATTAATATTATGAAATAACTAAATCTTTTAAATTAGGCTAAATGTCCAAACTTTACCTTACGACCCTTTTTACGTTATACTACAATTTTAATGTTTAAAGACCCTGAAACTCACATGTATTACAAAGACCCCCTCTGATTATGGTTCAAATTGCAAAATTTTAATCATAATCAACCAAAAAAGAAATATATGTGAGTTGAAGCACCATAGAAATTCATAGTCACCTCACAAAAATACCTCGTCTGCAATTGAATTTACAAAAACATTTAAATTACTCATCTCACACAACCATACATACATACCATAACAACCTCTCAAAGCTATTTGCCATTACAAATCAAAATACATTATTCATAAATATATACAATACAAAAAATTTTTTACAGAGACAAATTCCACCTGAAAAAAAAAATTTATATACAATATGCAACATCTTTATTCATTTACAATCATTGTAAGTCGAGACAATCCTAGTTCATAATCATATTCATCATCAGCATAAATCTTTATCATAACTTTCACCTTTAAAAAAAAATAAAATCAACATTTCATTATTGCATCATAAGTTTGCTTTACATTCATAAATTATTTTTATGAAATACAACAATTGTATCCGCTCTGAGATAACAATTAAAATCCATTACATTACTTCTTCCACATTAAAACTTCAAAATTCTAATTCAGACTGAATCAACTCATTAATTTGCTTTACATCCATAACTCATTTATGAAATACAACAATTGTATCCGCACTGAGATAACAATTTACATCAATTACTTTACTCATTATGAACTCATTTACCACTTCAACTTTACTTTACCTTACATTACTTCACTTTACTTTGCATAAATTTTCTTTACTTTACTTTGCATAAATTTTCTTTACTTTCTTCCACTCTTGATCAAATATCTTACAAATTTACAACATATTGGAACGGCCAATCGACCGATCCAATTGGGGTTAATTAATTACATTAATTAAATAAATTCAGAGTCAATATAACAAAAGATTAAAGCCAAAGGGTGTCAGAAAAGCCCAAAATTAAGATAAAAAAGTAGTTTCTAATGTGAAAATAGTATTTATTAATAATTTTGAAGAGTTAACTAAAATTGTGTTGGTTAAATACGTGCAGACTATGACGTATGCATTAGCGACAAGACCAAGCCAAAACCTTGCAGGACCTGACAGGAATTGACTTGTCCAGTCTTGTCTAAATTTGGTAGAAATGAATTAGCATTGAAAGATAGGGGTTTATAATTTTATAAAAAAAAGTTGTTATTATTAGATTTATGTTAAAAGGAGAGTTAAATAAGCAAGGAGTAATAAAAATAATTTTGTTATGATAATTTGTTAAAAAGTTATAGACAAAAATGTAAGCGTAAACAAATCGATTTTGCAGAATTTGAATAAAATCCAAAAACAAAGTAGAGTCATTTGTAGAGTTAAAAAGGGTTAAGAAAATAAAGTAATAAAAAATATAAAGTTATGAAGTTTTATAGCTAAAAAATAAAGTGTAAAGTCATTCTTGGGCATAAAAAGGCCAATAACTCATAAATTTCAAATGTAATTAAATCATAAAAAATAGCATTTAATAGAGTCAATAATAGGGCATAATCAAGCCGAAGTTCAATATATATAAATAAATAGTTTTGTAAAAATAAAATAAATTAATAAAAATGTTTTATTAATTCATAATAAATACAAGGGAGATTAATTAAAGGGAAATATTGATAAAATAGGGTATATATATGTGTAATAAATTGTAATGCCATGTGAGATATGAAAAGAGCTTTAAAGGGGGGGAATGAGACGCCGAAAACCAAACGAAGCCAATTAGAGTAACAACAAGCTGAATAACTAGACAACCAAACAAGCTATCAAAAAACCAACACCAGATTTACGCGTTTCAAGACCAACCAAAGAGGATACAAGCAAGAAAAAATGGAAAATTTCAAATTTACAGGAAATAAATTTCAAAATTTAAGCAAAACTAACGAAGTCTATAACTCAAGAATGAAGAGGAGTAGAAACGCCATTCGAATTCCAGAGAAACCAGAAAACGTCAACCTATCCATAGAAGTCAACAAAATCAAAATCCGACCACGCAAAAAGAAGTTATAGAGTTTGGGTGAAATCAATGCAAAAATTGTCAAACGACAAGTTCATACAGGCACTCAAGGCCCAAGCTGCGAGGGGGAAGTGACGTCATCGGATCCACTACGAAGAGCAAAACAGACCGCTCATTGAAATTCAATAAATGAAGATAATAATTAAATTAGGCCTAATCGATGGGAAATAAAGGCACTAAAATTCATCAAATAAATCAGGAAATATATTAAGACCAAAAAATATATTTCTAAAGCAAGAAACCAGGATTTCTTGTTACATAGAGGAAGATGCTGGTTTGACAAGTAAAAAGTCGACGATAGAAGCCTGCATCCCCTTTAACATCAGTTTAGCACGAAGCGCCATCGAGTAAACAACTGACCGAGCTCCGAGGGTACTTAAAAGAAAGGCGTAGGGCGATCAGTTTAGGTGTGCGTTACGTTTCTAGCTCCGGCCTAAAGCTAAGTCGGGTCGTGATAATTTCGGGAGAAGAATATCCATATAAACGGCCTATCTTGCCAAAAGATACTACAATCAACTAGGAGAGGACAACTTTAATTAAGTCTAGGAGAAGACAACTGTAAGCCGAAGAAACCATTCTGGGGACCAAGGAGAACAACTTTAAATCGCTGGAAATCGACAGAAGGAATTACGCGTCGAACTTCTTGTGTTCTGTAAGTGGCAAACGATCATTGTTACTTATAATTTTAAATAAATCCCTTTTTTACAAAATAATAAATAAATAAAAATAAATTAAATAAATAAATTCAAGTAAATTCTGGGGAAATTGAATAAAGTAAACTCGTTTAGTAAATTTCATTACTCACAATGGCAAATCGAAATATGTAAATAATATAATCATTAATATACAAATTTTAATTAATAAATTAATTAATCACTTTGCTACTTTTCAATATATGTAATTATAAGTTAAAGATTAATAAATTTCATTGTGTTTTTGAAAATAATAATTTGTTGTTTCAAAGTTAATGGATTTATGTTAATTAATAAATCGTTTTTGTGTTTTCAATAGAAACATTTTGAATATATAATTTACAAATCCAATCAAATTAATCCTAAAACCATTCAGTGCTCTAGTGTAATTAAGTCAGCAGGTGAGTTATTCACGGATCACTACAAATTTAACTCCAAAGGGAACGATCCCGAAAAAGAGTCTAGAATTGAGCTAGTGTACTACACAAAAGACAAAAAAGGTCTAACTAATTTAAATTTAAAAAACTTAAGAATAGGAAACAAAAAGTTTTCCTTTTCTTGCCCTCGCCAAACCTCGCAAATTGTTCTAACGGGGTAGTACAACGGAACAACGTCAAATAAGGCCTGAAAACACTTGGGTGTTATTTGATGAGGGAAAGTGTTAAAGTTAACAACAAAAGGTTGTGTTTATTGAAAAAATTAAAAGGGTAGGGAGGTTTGCGCGTGGCAATATGTTATCAAAAATAGTCATTACAATATATATCTTAAATTTAACATGTCATTCATACATCATTCATTCTCTTATGATTTGCCAACTGTTTAATGTAACCCCCTCAAAAACTCGGTTACCCTATTTTAATAATATTAAATCATTCAAAGAAAAATATCCTATTAACTACGAAGATTAAGCGAGATTGACCAAATTTTGTAGACCTGTACAATGAAGAAGAGACACCTTGTACCTCTAAAAACACCTACACCATTGATCAACCTCTCAATAAGAAGGTTTTCACGGTTTACCCACAACCTATGAAATTTAAGCAAAATTGACCAATAACAGTCGACCTGTACTATCGATCAACCTTTCAATAAGAAGGTTTTCACGGTTGACCCACAACCTATGAAATTTAAACAAGACAAACTATAAACTAAGAACAACTTTGTGTATGCACACTACTAAACCTAACAATCATATGGATTGTGCACATGATGCGACACGTCATCTGGTCAACATCGAAATTCAGAAGGTTTTTTAAGGACCCAACAACCTGAAATCACTAGTGTACACCTTGTTAGGATGCACACCAGCTACTTGACCGTTTTTTAGGGACGTCTTACCCTTAAATCACCAGATGTGACTCAATGTTGCTATCTCTAATGACCTACAACAATGACGTACTAAGCCACACCTGGCTACACCCATATTCCAGTATTCTTAATAAATCAAGTTATCATAACTATCATTTCACAATATTCATATATCATAATCATATAGAGCACCCATCTCATAATGTATTAACCTACTAACATTGCCATTAATTAAAGTCTAACACCTAATAATGAATTACGTCGGCGTAGAGGTTTGGTTTGCAATGTAGTATTTCCGTAACTCTACCACATTATACCTTTTTTTTTAAAATTATTTATTTATTTAGTTGAGTTTCATTCACTCATTCATCTTGTGACTACCCTTCTGGCATCCTTCTATTCTGTTCTCTTCTAGTAACTGGCAGGACACTTATGCTGTATACGGGGATGACTTGTCTTCGGAAGTGTGCCAGTTGATATCTAAGCCTACTCAGTTCAACATAGACCCAACACACCCCCTCCAACTCATCAACCCCCTCAAGCATTGCCTATCATCCTTTGGTGTTTTGCCTTTCTATTGTTTAAATGAAACCCTTTCATTTCAACTTTATTATCATTATTAAATCTTTAAAAGTTTACATTTATTTTAACTTCAATTTTCAACTAACTTGCAATTAATTTATAAAATATCAACTATGTATTTTCAAAATATTTAGTCTAAATATATGAACTAATCTTCTCAAATTATTAAACTTGCTTAATTTCTTTTAAATTTCTTAGTATCTGTATTATAAGGCAACTTTAACTTATTTAGGCCTAGCCTATTTCTCAAATTTTCATTAACTCATCTTGAAATTAACTGACCAATAACTATTTAAATTAAAAACTTTCTTTAATCAATTTTCTTCCTTAAATAACATTTTCTTAACTTTTTATAACTGTATTTGTCTTTAAACACCAACTTTAGATAGAGTCTTTGTCGATTGTATTTGTCTTCATCTTAACTAACATTTCTTCAAATATCCATTTTATTTCAGCAATCTTTTGTCTAACTTTAAATTAATCCTAACCCCTCAATTAACGCATGACGATTCACCTCTTAAAAAACTCATAAAAACATAATCATAGGAGATTTTCCTATTCGACGACCATTCTTCAAAAAACACGTAGATAATACCTTCAACTTTCTTAATTTGACAACGACGATATTGCACTTTGGCATATTTAAAACCTTCAACTCCTCAAAAAACAACATTTCTTCCACTTAATAAACATAAACACAAACTTCTTCCAACTGACGACCATAATAACAACTTCATAAACATAACCTCCAATTAATCTTTCTTTAGACCTATATTGCTTCCATTTAACTTTCTTTGATTACAAGACGTGACATAAGACTCTTTTTCAGTTCAACTGTCTCTTAAGACTCATAATTATCCTCTTTCGGATGAAAACCTCTTATTTTATTGTATAAAAAACCTTTACTTACTTAAAAAAAATCTTAACTTCCTTTCAACTTGCTATTTAAACTTGAAAACTCATTAATCTTCCTTAAAAAATCATATCCATTTCTTTAACCAAAATTTATTAATTTAAAATTGCCTTAATTATGATTTATTATTATTCAAAAACAAATTATTTATTTAAATTCAAATTAGTACTTTATAGAATCAAACTTTCTTATTATTTCATTATTTATTATCAAAAAACCAAACAACTTATCATTTACTATTTGTCTAAACTTTACCTTACACCACCTCCGTGCGTAGTCTATTTATTACGCAAACTCTCTAAGTTTACCCTTCGGTATATTTACATGACACATCCTTGTTCATATTCTTTCTTTCTCCTCCTACTCGGCAACTGCAATACATGTAGGGCTAACCTACGTCTACTTCC
>JAGFPH010002773.1:113990-150083 GCA_018207615.1 Philaenus spumarius
CCCCCCCCCCCCCAGTTTGGACAATTTTTCTACAAAACATACTTTCATTTCTCCTTGAGATTTGATCACAAGTTGTTATTTTCGTACCACATCTTTCATTTCCAAATGAACAGCCCTGCACATGGGCCACGACCCGCCACCTGAAAAAACCCTCAGCCAGAATCCTCTAACAACAACGGCTTTTATAATAATGTAAAATAATACATTATAATAAAATATAATTTCGGACTTTAAATTGAACATTATTATATTTAATTATTATTTTTTAATTACCTGCACCTTCACATATACAATCTAAATAAGATACATGAAGAGAACTGGAAGGAATTCACTAATTGACAGCCTTTAATAATAAACTTAAGTTTTGGAGTGAAAAAGTGGGTTTTGGGGAGATAGCTGAAATACGCCAATTTTCAATTAACGCTCGAGCCCCAACGGTTCGTCAGAGAAAAAACCTATAGAATGAAATTTTTAGCAAATTTTATGTTATTTCTTTTTGATTTGGGAGGTTATTTACGAAAAGTTGTTAGTTTCGAGTTATAAGCAAAAAGCCGACAAAACATGAGATTTTTTAAATGTTTTTGCGCTTTTTCAATTTTGCGTCATGAAATTTTGTAGGCAAAACTCAGATTCAGCATCCCAAAAAACATATAAAACGGAAGAAACCAAAATTACCCCAAAACTTTCCTGCTAAAAACACAATTTGATTGGATTATTATAGTTCTTCATATTTTCTTTTGACAAACAAAACCTCTTTGTGTACTACTGGAAAACTATTTATTCAAACAAAAATTTTAATAAAGTTAAATAAAACAAAATGGAAAGCTAAATAAAGCAGCTTATTTTGTAATGCTTACCATAAAGAGAGTTACCGATAGGGCTACAACCATTATGGTCAACTATGCCTATGTTTATTCCCGGCTCTGTTATGGGATTATAATCTGGGGAGATTCAATAAATAGTAAAAGAATATTTCAAATACAGAAAAAATTTTTAGAATAATTTTCAATATTAAATGCTATGAATCTTGTAAGCCACATTTTAAAAAGCATGGCATACGGCCCCTGCCCTGTATATATATATATACATATATTAAATGCAACTATATAAATAAAACTAGTCTAAAATATAAAACCATTCATGGATATTCAAGAAGATGTAAACATTCGTTCCATTATCCTTTACATAAGACCACAATGTTTGAGAAAGCACCAAACTATAAATGTATTGAAATCTATACTAATATTATAAATAGATAAAATTTGTCTGTTTGTATGTAACATAGGCTATAATTCATTTTGATAAAAACATTTATTTCAGTATTTATAAATTTAGTCGGAAAAAATCTTAGGTTAGGCCTAGACTGATGAATTACCATAGCAACCAATTTAATAAAATAACAGATAAAACAGCTATTTGCTCTGATTTCCATTAACACCTGATTTCACACTTTGAAGCAACTATTTTTAATTCCAACTTTTAGGTTAGGTTTTTATAAGTGTAGAGCTGAGCCTTGCTGGTTCTTTTAACCTTCATTATAACTGCTGTTATAAAATATACGAAATAATTTGAACATTTAACATTATTTACCATCTTACCTTTAGGGTTTATTATTAATCCTACACCTTTATTATAAAGAAAACATAACATGATTATGTGTACTGAAGGTCCCAACGGGGTTGGCGTGCGGAGCACGCAGGGGTTTCCCCTAGTTATACATAAAATTAATTACTATTATACCTATAAGTTCAGCTATTTGTTTAAGAATTGTCAACCCATTTCACCCAGAAATTGCAAATGGTGATTTTACTTGAAATTAATGCAGCGACAGGTTAACTCTACGAGTCCTGGTAGGAGCACACTCTCTGGCCACAATTTTCGCTCTTTCATTTTCAATACCGCAATAAATCACTAATTATCGTGAAATATGTGTATATATTTTACGATGCCATGTAAGGTTATATACAAGAACAATGTTGCTACATTTCCTTCTATAACTTAACATTATAGCTGAAACCAACCATGCATTGGCATGTGCTCAAAGACTACATGCTGTTTGGCTATTTGAGAGGATAAGGGATTTAAAGAGTCAATCATTGCTACATTACTGCTAACAGTATCTCTCAGGTTGATGACCACGCCCTGGAGACTTTTCCAAGGTAAGCTGTTTAACTTGCAGAGATCAAAATTAAATGAAATTCTTTATTAATAAAATTATTATTTTTGATGAGAACATTACAACCAAATATTTGTAGAAATGAATTAATAATAAATTATCTTATCAGAATATTTGTCCGCTTCTATTTTTTCTCAAAATATCAGAACACTTTTTATCACCCTCGTTACAACTAACAATAAAAACATTCTCTCGTGGTAAGGAGCGGATTACCCAAGGGAAACAAGGAGTTAAATTAACGCATCACACTTTTATATAAATAATTTAATACACCCTCTTCAGTATTTACAATTTAAAGCACATACTTGGTCACAGCCTTGCGTTGGATTGGTTCTGTTTGAACCACGTGACGGTTTCCTGAACGGCTTGGGCTAAGGGAGTGAACTTATAGTCGGCCGGCAAGAGCGAGCGAAGCTTTCCGTTGTTTGCAGTCTTTTTGAACTGGCCGTCGGAAAAGGAAGTGTCAAACACAATCTCACCGTCGAATTCGAACGCAGTCGCGATTAGTCTGGCCAAATCTCCTATAGAAACTTCATCTTTTTCGTCGACTGTGAACAGAAAGCAAAGGAAAATTCAAAATTTACATTACTTACTTAATATATTTTAGTTTTGTAATAAACACTAAAGGATATATTAACCCTTCCCACGAGGCAAACGATATATAACCGCAATGGTAGGCTCTGACCCAAACGCGAATTACGCTGAAAGTCGCAAAAATATATTTTAGCCTCTGGTTAATTAGGTAGTTTATTAAAACTCTGTTAGAATGCAGAGGCATGTCCGCTGTCTATTCACGAAGAGAAATATGTTTTGTTGAATGTTCTATGCCTCGAGGCAGTGGAGGGGGGGCGTTATTTTGTATGGAATTGTCCGGCGGCGCTCAAATATTATAGCTACTACAGAGCCGATAACGCAGTCCCACTAGCCTGATATGCGATGCCCTCCGTGTTTGCATTTGAGCATTGTTTTGAAGAAGTATTGTTTTTATTTTGAAAAATTACTTCTTTTATTCATTCTACACAATCAGTTACAAAAACATGTTATAATATTCAAACTACTACAAGACTTTCTCTCATACGTTCAAGGACAATAAAGTTACACACTAACCTGATAAAATGATAGGTTCAACAGACTCGTAGTTGCGCAACACCCACACAAACAGTCTGGCCAAATCCAGTGAGTATATAAACTGTCTGAGCGGTTTTCCCGAACCTAACACTGTGAATGTTTTACCACCTGAAACATACGTTTTACATATAAATATAATCCAACTTGACTCGTGAGAAATATTATACAACTAAATTACTAGTAATGCTGTGAACAGTAGACCTGGCTCGTTGAAATAACAAATGTGGTTTTGAGCTTAGGTTAAAAATAGTGTACCAGTAACGAAGTAAGCAGAAAGTATAGCCAGTGAAACATTATTTTGCAATTCCCGCGATTCAGGGGTTTCTTAGTTCTCGTTTTTTTTCTTTTCTTGAGCTTTAACTGCTAAAGATTTTCTTTTAGGGGGCATTGTGTTTTATGTAGGTTAATAATGCGTAAGGTAGCTACAAATATCGCGTTATTGAGGGAAAACATAGAATTAAATATTTACATACTTAAATAACTAAAACTTAACAATGTATTTACAGTTCCATATCATATTCCAATATTAGAAATAATAAAAAAACAAACGATGTTAAAGCGTCGTGATAGTGATCTCAACCCATGTACCAACACTTCCCATGCTGTCCATCGGTCATTTTTTGTATGTCCTTTATCGCCGTGAGGTTTCATTTCTTTCATCTCATTTTGTAATTCAAGTAAAGCTAAGTCAAATACTTTTATAAAATAATAATTTACAAGTATACAGTTCAATTCTTTGATTTATCCTCTACACTTTCTTATAATAATATGTCATTTTTGGGCAAAGGATATATTCCTAAATTACTATTCAAAACAGGCCTAGTTTTGTTAGCAGTCTTGTAGTAGGAACATAAAAACTGGTGTTTTCAAAATAAGAAATTTGAAATTGATAAATATTTTCACACAGTTCTATTTAGAACTAAATTACGAAACTTTTTACATTGATGAAAAAAATTACAAAAATTTTTACTACTTTTTATGTAGGCCTAAAGTTGAACTTTTTCCTTTCGTTACTGAACATGCTTGTTTCTTGAGCTAATAACTTTGTTAATTTCACTTCAATCATTTTTTTTACTGGCATATATGAATTCTTTGAACCTTTATCTACAAAAAAAAACTATGGAACAACTTTGAATTGGTTTAGAATAAACGTATAAAAACATGGTTGAAATACAAAAACTTGGTAGATTTTGAACAAATTTGAAGTTTACGGCCACTTTGAGAGCTTACCGTTAGAGATACGGAAAAAAATCAAGAATACAATTTTGTTGAAAATCTAATTTGCTACCGGCGAATGTTATTAGTTTTTAAATTCGACTTACGGTTAAGTCACAAACTGGCTTTGGAAAAAAGCTTACACTGAGAGAAATGGTCCGGCCGCCATTTTTATTTTATTTAAGGGGTTAAAAATGAAAAATGGAAAAAATTGTACATATACATGGCTCGGCCTAGGAATAAGGAACATTCATGCAAAAAATCATCAAAATTGGTCAAGGCGTTTGGCCGTAATCGTGAGACAGACACACAGACGAAATGCCGAACGGTCGAGTTAAAACGGTGACCTCGCTTCGCTCGGTCAATAACCAAGGGGACAAAGTGCTATGCTACATATTTATACCCTCTCACAGAGTCGTGCCAAATAGAGTTGACAAATAACAATACAATAGTACAAAGTAACTTATAGCCTATGTATAAAAACTAAGAGTCCTAGAAATTAACCAATCATTCTTATTACTCTTGTAATATATGTGAGTTTCAGGGATTTTAAACACTTAAATAAGGGTATAACGTAAAGGGGGTCATAATGTAAATTTTGGACATTTAGCCTATTTTAAAAAACTTAGTTATTTTCATAAAAAATAATAAACAGAAATTCAAAGGGAAATGCAGACGTTTCTAATTAATAACACAAAATAATAAATCTTATGTAATATCTTATCTCAAATTTAAATTCAATCTTGTTAAATTACTCAATTGTAACTTAAGATGTTTCAAAATAAAAAAAAAACATTGAACAGTGTTGGGAAGTTTGAAGAAGTGATTCACTAAATTTCTAGCCAATGATTAATGAATATTGAAGACTATTTCAGACATCTAAAGAACTAAACTTGATATGTTATGTTGGTAGCATGTGTGATTCATCTATGGGCAGAGACAGAATTTTGGTCTGAGGTGTTGGTACTTATCGTGACTAGCTCTAGGGAGACATATTGCGGTTTCCTCGTCCCCTGGCTCCATCACGTGATATTACGTCATACAGGAAAGGACGTTAACAAAGAACAAGCATCCGTCTCAATTGTGCATCAGACGTAGTACAGAACAGACCTGTTTGCAGGTAATCTTGCGAAATGTTTTCACAAAGTGGTTTTTAGCGGTAGTTGAGGTATAACTACCGTTAAAGTATTTTTTAATGAAAGTAGAGACAGTGCCGAGCACCTTTCGATAAAACAATGTAGATTTGTGCGTATTTTATTACAAAAGTATTAACTTTGAAAGTTTGAGTAATGGCGTAGCGAGGCTTCAGCATCTTTACATAAAGATATTACAACGAGTGCTCCAGTGAATCAAAATCGACGAGGCTAGAGTGCGACGAATAAAAAAGTTATGGGGTTTTCTATTTTAAATTAAATTCAAAAGTGTTGTAAGTTTTTTCTCTTTTATAAATTCATTTTTTAAAGTGCACTATAAAACAAAGAATCGTAAGTAATAAATTAATTTTAACCAAGTCTGCATTTGAATATTTTATTAAAATAAGTTGTTATAGGTTTAGGATGAAATGATTAATAATAAATATGTATGTTTGAGTGTCTGATTGTGGTAAGTGTGGTGATGATTTGCCAATATGATTTAATTATTTATTTGTATGTTTTTGCAACTTAAAATGACGCATTAAAGTATTAATGCCAACTACTATGCTTTCTTAATTTGAGTTTTCTCCTTTCCAGAAGTACTTTATGGTAAATCGAACCTTGTAATAATAATAAAATTAGCTTCAGTGTATTTCATAAGTGATACAAAATGGCGACGGTTGAGAGTGGGAACGTTGTGTTTTGGCGGTACGAACTCTGTGTGTAGAAACATAGATGTCGTACTTCTAAGATGATCTATCCTGAGCTGTCAACTGTACGAACAGATATGACAAGTTAATGTGTAACAGAGATTTGATAGTCAACTGTGATAGACACAGATTCGACTATAACATAACCTAACTTCAATTTTGGGGTTATGTTTGATTGTTTTTATTATGAATAAGGGAATAATGTGTTGTAATATTTTGAAGTGATGATTTAATAAATAAAGTAAAGTATATGGATTGAAGGTAGGATATTATAAATAACTGTTACGCAGTAAAGGTTATTCTTTTTTATTAAAATCAACTTAGAAAAATTTGTCAAAATTAATTATTTTATTTTTTTATTTTTCTATTAATAAATTTGTTTGTAAACGGCTAGTGTAAGCACGGCACGTTACACTCTTAGTTTTTAGACATAGGCTATAAGTTCCTTTGTACTATTATATGTTGTTATTGTCAACTCTATAGGTTGTTTGTAAACTAAGACCACGCCCTACTCTGTGAGAGGGTATAAATATGTAGCATAGCCCCACCTTAGTTATAATTATTTAGTTGTAGCTCTTGTGTCACTGAAGATGACGACTTTGTCGTTGAAACACGTTTGACCAATAAACGTATTTGTGTGAGAACTGTGTTCTGTATTTTATTTTTACTTGTAGAAATATGTTTTACACTTTGAACTGAAACGTTTTTCCACAACCTATACACCATATATTCATATTTGCCTTTCAAACTGCGGATTTAAGATTGGTACAAGCAGTTAAAATTTCCTTTTTAAAAGTAGTTTACGAAACCTGCCGACCACATAAAAGAAATCAAGATTACAAATAGCCACAGCCAATGGCTGATTTCACACAAAAACTTACAGACACGACACAAAATTTTTGATTTTGAGTTTTAGGAAAAAGTTTTCCTCTTGACTCCTATTTTGTATTGTTGCATGTGAAAGAACTTGAAAAATGCTAAAAAATTTAACTTTTCCCAGCTCTCTATCGTAACTAGGAGAGCTAAAATCGCAGTTAACAAAATGTCACGTGACTGCGTGTTTGGAAAACTTTACACAACTGTAACTTCCAAACCGGCTAATATATTTCAAAATGTTGTATTTTTCCTAGTCTATATGAAGGTAATTTGTGTATCAGATCCAATCAACATCCGAGATGGTAAAGGAAAAAATTTATTTTTTGTGTTTATTTCACGGAATGGCCCTAAACAGGATCTTAAGCTCTCCTATATCTAGAAAAAAATTCCTGAGAGAATTGAATTGAGCAGTTTGTTCATCCATGGCTTGTTGACAGTCTGAAATCTACCCATGAGAACTAAGAACTATCATCCGCGGTGTTTTAGGTCGAGAGGAGATTTCAGTCCCAGCTCTTTCCTGAATTGAGAAAAAGAGAACACTTGCAAGATTTGCCCAGCCGAACAGCGCAGGGTGACTACGGACTACTGCAACACCTGTGGCAACACTTTCTGCCTGAAGCCCCCCGCCCAGAAATTTGCAAAAACTGCAGCCCCTGAGGCACAATTTCACGACAGTAAATCTTTGCGAGTAAAAAAAGATTTTGAGTTAAAACAAAAAAAAAATCTTTTTGCTCGACCTTTTGCTATAAAAAAAATTATTCAAATTCAATTTAGTAATTTATATTTTTGTTTTGTTTACAGTTTGAGTTTCATATTTGGTGTAGTCAACCACCAACGGTTTTTTTCTACTTGATACAAGAAAAATTAAATTTAATATTTTACTGAACTGTACTCTTTAACCCTTTGCGGTCGCAAGTCGAGTACACATCGACACGCCCCTTTTCCGCTGAACGCTTGCATGTCGAGTTATACTCGACAGCAACATAGATAATTTTTTCAAATTTTAGAAGCTTTATTCACTCTATGTTTGTAATTTTCGACTTTATGACACTTTTGATGCTATTCCAGACAAACTTATTCATGGTTCTTAAATGTATAAGGCTGTGGAAAATAGTTAAGATATAGTTTTATCAGCTGTTGTAGTCTGTTAGCAGATTACGTTTGTTAGTTGTAAACAAGTTGAATTCTTGGTGTTTTAGTTAGTAAATTGAGTGTTGAAAGAGAAGAAACAGTTATTGAAAGCAATAATGAGACCGACATTAGTGACTTTGAATGTGATATTGGTGATGACTCTAGGCCTAGTCCTGTTTCAAGATCTTCGAGAAATATCTCACTCGCAAAAATTCCAATTAGCCTAATTTATATTATAAGAAGGACTAGACTTTTGTAATTTGTATTTTATATTTTGATTGTGTAAACAATTTTATTGTTATATAATGTTTTTGTCTACGTATGAGCTTATGAATTTCAGATTTTCTTCATAAAACTTTTTTTTACAAAAATGTAATACAATTATACCAATATGTATTTCCAAATATAGGGCAAGTACTTTTTTTGAAGCTTTTTGGATACATTCAAGTAAGAAAAGTTTATTGTATCATAACAAATAGAACAGGTTTAATGTTTATGATATTGTGATAAACAGTTTAACTGCTGAAAAGTCCAAAATTGATTATATCCTGGGGAGCATGAAGGCCATATTTAATGAGACCTCAAAGGGTTAAATATTGTATTGAAATAATAATATATACATTTTTAGTTCTTGTGAAATTTTATCTTAATAAACCACTTTAATTTCAAAATCGTAAAAACTACGTTATCATACCAATAATGTATCTTCTAGATAGCATTCTAGGGTTAACAATGACAAAAATAAAAACAAATTTAACCCGTTTTCCCTTTCTAACTCACCTTCCTGTATAACCGCGTGGAGTTTGCGTACGAGTCCAGGGATCACGTGACTGTTTTGCAAGTCAAAGTTATCATGGGGTCCAAAAACATTGCACGGCACAACTGACGTAAACATCTTGCCGTGCTGGGCGTGGTACGCTTTGTTGGAGATATCCAGCATTCGTTTTGCATAGCTGTACCCAAAGTTGGACGGATGCGGAGGACCTTCGTGTATCTACAATAAACCCAAGGTAATTGTTACTTTGCTGTCAACAGGTATTGTTTTAGGCATGTAAATAGCCTCATCAGCAGGAAAGTATAAAGCTTTAGGGTTATCCTTATCAAATCACTCAATGAAAAATAAATGTCGAACCTACATATCTCACATTATAATGATTTTTAGAGTATCATTTATACCAACTTAATATATTATGTCCAGAAAGTAAGTTCCGTTTGGTAATAAAACAAAACCATGTACAGATACGGGAAAACAATTTATTGCACAAAAATCTACAACCCTTAACCTTTTGCACTCTATTTATTTGAAACTTGGCTGCTCCACCAGATCCAATTAAAATATTACTGTTTGCAGAATTATAACTAAAAAATTCCTATAAATAGTAAACATAAGTTATTATATATCATTTTGTTCGGAATAAAACAGAGAATAAGGAAAAAATTGTTGAAAGATTAAATAAAAAATGTTTCATTGAGTAGGCCTATTTTGAATATAATCGGTCAAAAAAAATCAATGGATTATTTAGTTTTGTAATTAAATTAAAAATAAGAATAATAGAGTTTAGAGCTTTTAAAATACTTTTTATTACTCTAAATGTGACCATAATAAATAATTTAAAAAATATTCTTGAGGTTTAACAAAATTTTTTAATTGACTAGGCCTATTTTGAATATATTAGGTCAAAAAAATAAAAAAAATTGGTTTTTTTTATGAATTTAAAAGTAGGCCTAGTAATAAAAATGATTAGAGCTTTAAAAATAGTTTTTACAGTAAATATGTCTATTTAAGTATGTCAATTGTATTTATATTTATTCTGACATTTATTTTAACAATAAAATTTTTGCGAAATTATGGTACATAACCACGTTAACGTATAGTTTAAATAGTTGCAATTTCTCAACACAAAATAAAACAAAAACAAGATCTTTACATTATTTACATTAACAAAATTTATACAGAACTGCAAAATAATAACGTACAGTAAAAATAAATACCACTTGAAAAAGCGTAAACAAAAGTTACATGACACAAGATAAAAGACGACGCTATTTGTATTTCTTGATCATGACTGGCAAACAGCTGCTCAACTTCAGAGAGATATAAAATATATTCAACAGCCAATATAATCTGTCACTGGTTTCTAAACTTTTCTAACAACATTGAAGTCTCATTAGACCGAAAACCACAGATTCTACACTTGTTTAGAACATAGAAATCATATTAAAACGTGTGTCGGAATGAGTCCGACAGTGGAGCGCAACGGCAAATTAGCGATGTCGGACTGAGTTCACCTAAGGAGCGCAAAAGGTGAAACTATTTTTCTACGTAACCCCCATAATTTCCCAGTCAGCATGGCACAGGGTTTTCTATGCCTTCTTCATAGAAGGTTGACGCCTGTGTTTTCAACCATGTGGTAACACTTTTTTTCAGCTCATCATCGTTGAAACGTTGGCCACTAAGGAAAGATTTCAGATGCAAAATGAGATGGAAGCCGCTAGGAGCGAGATCAGGGCTGTGTACGGAGGATGATACATTTAGGAGCCGAAGTCCTTTAGGAATTTTGTCACATTCGCAGTGTGTGGTGCGTTGTCATGAAATAAGACAACACCTTTTGAGAGCTTTTCTCGGCGCTTGTTCTGCATGCGCGGCGCAGTTTCTTAAACTACTCGCGCCAAAAAATCAATCAGTAAAATGCCTTATCTATCCCAAAACACTGTCTTTTCGAGATGTCAAGATTGTCTTGGGTTTTTGTGTTGCTGGGGACGAAGTGTGCCTCCATTCCATTAATTGCCGTTTAGTTTCAGGAATGTAATAAGCCAAGGTCGCTAGATAGTAAAGGTTGCCTCATTCGGGAAATATCAAAAAAAGTGGAGTGGGGGATGTGACGTAGTTGTAGTAAAACTACATACATCTCCCATGATAGTAGCTGTTTTTTACTACAATGAAGTCACTGGACAGGGGGGGGGGATTCAAGTTTGTTTACATGACTATGAGGCAACCTTTACTATCTAGTGACCTTGGTAATAAGCAACCCAAGTTTCACCTCCCGTGACTATCTGAGACGGAAAGTTGTCACCCTCTTTGTCGTAACATATCAAAAACTAAACTGTACTGCCCGTCCATTGTTCCGTAAGAATTTTGGGCACCCAACGTGAGCAAAGTTTTTGAAAACCCAGGTTTTCAGTAACAATTTCATGAATTAGTGATCGTGAAATTTGCAGTAATTCAGTAGCACGAGCATTAGTTTTAAACTTACGGTTTACCTTAATCTTTTCGTCAACTGTACGAACCAGTTCATCAGTAACCAAAGATGCCCGTCCACTTCGTTCTTCATCGTGCACTTGATTACGTCCTTCAATGAATTGTCGGACCCATCTTCTCACCATTGAATCACTCAGAATTTTCTCCATAACCTCGCAGAGTTGTCAATAAAATGTCAATTGGTTTAACCTTCTTTGCATTCAGAAAATGAATCACAGATTTTATTTTCACAATCGGTGGATTTTGAATCAACGCCTACATTATAAAGAAGCACTACAAAGCATACACAACCAACAGCAATCTCAAAAAGGTGTCGTTTCCTTCTCCTTGACTCGGAGTGGCAGAAACGATGTGCGGAACTGTGATCGCAGTGCTGTCGCGGAAAAATAGAAACAGAACTAACTTTCTGGATACACTTCGTACTCAATATTTTTTAATTGAGCAGTTTTTGTAACGTCGATTTCTAAAAGGTAATATCGATTTTACAACTGATGGTGCTGATGGTACATTGATAGCTCAATGTAAAGTTTATTGTACAGGCTTTCCATTTGATATGCCGCACGAAAACTTCAAAACAAGAAATTTGTAAGTCATTCTCCTGTCTCCATTAGTCTAGCTCTGATAAAGTAAAGAAGTTAAACAAAAACAAACTGTAAAGATACCAAAAATTCGTGTTTATTCATAAGCAGTTGGTACATCATATCAGGGATCATCTCATTAGTCATCAGTCCCTGATACTCATAAAAAAAAACCACATAGCCCATTATATTCATATACCATTTCAAAAACATTAGTAATAAGATTTCATCGTGTTTGTAAAAACCATATAGGCTTAAGTGTAGGCCAACATAATGTAAAAGAAATAATAACGTTGAGGAGGAAGAAGAGGAAGATAGTTGGAGTAGAGAGGAAGAAGAAGGTAGTTAATTGTAGAGAGTTTGTTACTAGCTTTGTTGGAGAGCAGTTGATTATTTATTTTATGGCAGACAATTTAAAATATACAACATAAATCTGCTAGATTGGGAAGCAAGAAGAAATAATATCAAGTGCAGTATTAAGAGGAAAAAAATAGAATAGCAAATTATAATATCCACCAAGCCGTTTGGGTTAGTCAACTAGAATTATTCATCACAACACATCAGATCTGCAGACTTCTATTATAAAATGTACCTCTTCAAAATTACCCACCAATAGCATCATTAACTTCCTCAGTCTAAAAATTGATCAAAGGACAATCTTATTTTAAGTAGAAAATTTAGCATAAGTTCAAAATTGTAATCACCATTCAATCATCACATACGAATCAATCACAATTCATTAGGCTAAGTAAAGAAATAATTGCTGTTAGTAATTAAGAATTTTGTTAATTTGTTATGTAGGCTATTGACTTTATAAAGAAATTGTGTTACAACTAGTTTATAATCGTTAGCAAGCCGGCAAGAAAAAAAAACTTATAAACATTAAACCCCGAAGTAATACTCATATGTACTCAATTTGTGTTATTAAGTAATTAAATCATTTCATTGCACCTCTATTTATTTATAAATCGATGTTACAAATCGGGATATTCGTATTATGTTAATATTAAAATAAATATAATTATAAAACTCATAGATTATTACTTTCTCCCCCTATACCATAGTATATGGAGAAAGTATTGTATTCGACAAAATTTTCGAGTTTGAGTTTTTGGTGGAAATATCCGTTTTGGGCCCCCCTGAACCTAAAAAAGTGGTTTTCGGAGTGATGTCTGTGTGTTTGTCTGTGTGTCTGTGTGGATGTTATCAGACCTAGAGCCTAAACCAGTCGTCCGATTTTGATGAAATTTGGTATAGAGGTACTAATCCACGGTATCTCCAGGCGTTTTTTTCATTTTTGTGAATTTTTTATTTTTAAGGGTAATTTTCCCATAAAAACCCTTAAAATAACGGAAAAATCAACTTTTCTCAAAAACGGCTCTAACGATTTTGATTAAAATTTTATAGTTTATTAGGGACCTAAAGTACTATAAACTTTCAAATTTTAATCAAAATCGTTCGAGCCGTTTTTGAGAAAAGTTGGTTTTTCCGTTATTTTATGGATTTTTATGGGAAAATTACTCTTAAAAATAAAAAATTAAGTTCCTATAATAAGGGAGAAAGTATGTGTCAGTTTCCTGATACCGTTTATTTTTGTAAACTCACCATAGTCTCATCAATAGGGTATGAAGTCTTGTCAGGAAATATACAAGTAGACAGGCAGGAGATCACCTTTACTACTCCGGTTTCAAAGCTGGTTTGCAACACGTTGTCGTTGATCTTCAAATTGTTCCTCTGCAACACACATTACGCATCATTTACAATCAACAATCAAAACTTGACGTGGCAAAGAAATTTTTGTAAATAATTAATTTTTTTCTATAATATTAATACAAGGCTAGGCTGAAAAGTAATGCAACAAGCTTGTAGAACACAAACAAAAATAAATAGCAAGATCAGGCAAAAAGTACATTAAAGCACAATTCTTATGCTTCAAAATCATATATTTATTTTTCAACATAGACACTGTTAAGATTTAACACAATTCTCCCAACGTGTAATAAGTTTTTTTTATTTCGTCACTGAAAAATTCTTCCGACTTCTCTTGAATCCAGGATCTAATAGCTGCTTTCACTTCATCGTCCGAGGTGTATTCATTACCCTTGAGGTCACTCTTGAGTAGAGGGGAAAAAAATCGCAAAGCGAAAGATCGGGGAATAAGGAGGGTGGAGAATTGGTTCAAACTTCTGGTTTCGCAGACCCTATTCAGTGTGTGGACGAATATTGTCATGTTGCAAGATTATTGGTGCTAGGCTGCCTCTTAACACGACAAACTCGATGTCGGAGGTGTTTTAGAGTCTCTATATACCGAGAAGAATTTACCGTTGCGTCTCGTTCCAGATGGTCAAATAAACTAGGTGAGCATACCAAAACACAGTCAAAAGAAGTTTTTCTGAGGATGGTTGTGTTTTGAACTTTTTCACCTGAAGAGAAAACGGATGTCCATATTCAGCGCTCTGTCTTTTCTCTTCCAAGAATATTATGTAATTGAACATTGAATTCGTCCTAAAAATATAACTGCTATTGAATTTGAATATTTTGGAATACTAATTCATGTTGAGTACTTTAATTAGTTTTTGAGGCAGATTAATATAAGATGTGTTCAAAAATTAATGGAGATTTTGTAATATTGCTAGTTGTATTAGTCCGAATCGTGTGATTTTTTTTGTTATTCTGTTGGTAAACATGTCTGAAAAGTTATGTACATTGTTACTCTGGGATGTTTACTCTGTTGTCAGCTGGTAAAGAGAATACAATGAGTTATGGTACAGTCAGAAATTATTAATTTCTTTTAAAAAATGTCAGAGAATTTGCATTAAATTTTGCTATAAGAATGGAATAAAGTGCAGCAATGTTTTAGAAATGTTAAATAATGCTTTTGGTGAGGTTGCAATGAGTAAAACAACGGTTTCCGAGTTATATATAAGCATTTCTAAAAAGGCTTGTGAAAAAAATGTTTTGGTATTTTTTTTTAGTACAGTTTTTATACTTTTTGGACGTGTTTTTTAACTTACTAAAAAAATAATAACTTACCAAAAAATCCAAATTGTGAGACATATTATGAAACAAGCCTCCAACCATTGCTGCCAGATGGATTACATGGGTGGGTTTATACTTTGCAAACAGTTTTTTTGTGTCTTCCGTGTCTCTGAAAATAAAAACAGACCTAATGCACTAACTGTGATTGTGCCATAAAGCAAACCTTTGTATTTTATATTGTTTTTTGTTTTGTTTTTAGTTCCTACATTTTCTATTAGAAGTGTGTATTTTTTATTCATTATTAAATCGTTATTATAATTGATTTTGCTTGAACATTTTATTTGCCTTGCGTCTTTTATTAATATGTCATAGCCAAACTCTATTTTACCCCTCCTCACTTTAACTACTCCCTCGCCTGCATTGGTCGCATATATCACAACTGTCAGGTAGGCCTAGTAATAATTCATGAAATTATTTAGTTAATAGAGTTAAAAAGGGCGTTTTGTATAGTTTTTGACGATTTACCGAAAGTTGAATTTTTTAGCACTTGTAAGCCTATACCTTTTTCTCAAAAAGTAATAAAGTTAATTGCTTGAAATTTTTACTGCAGTTTTTACAAACATATGAGACTATACAGCTCTACTTTTATAAAATTTCATGTACAAAGTATTGAATAATACCAATAAATGTGCATAAAAAAGGATTTTTGCAATATAAATTTAAAAAATCATAACTATTGTAGAAATCATTTGTTTAATGAATCATATGTTTATACATATGTTTATAGTCATATGTAAATAACTATTCAGCAATAGTTTTAGTACATTGTTGTTCAAGTACTGTTCAATATAACCAAGATTAATAAAATGTGTTATATCAATATCTTATTATAATTAATTCAACCAATTCAAGACACAATAGTTTTGGCGACGAGAATACCAATGATTTTGAGAAGTCTTTGAATGAGCTTAAACAGGCCAGTGCAACCGCGACTGAACAAGAAAAACTGAATTGCATGTAAAGCGTCGAACTACAGTCATATTGGTGATTTAAGTGATGTTTTACCGGAGAAGGACAGAACAGTGGATTATCTAAAAAGCAAAATTAAGTTGAAATCGCTTGACGAAAGTACACCAATAGAAAAATCAAATGCATTTAAAATTGAAACAAACAAATCGGGCCTACAAGGGAATACATGTTTTAATTGTGGTAAACCTGACCGATTAAAAAGTACTGTTGGTATGGCCATGGCCAAGTGAACTATTGTGGTAGTGGTTATACTAATTATTATCGTGGTCAAAGCTTTTGAAATAATCAAGAGCGTGGTCGTGGTTTTGGTAAACATCGCGGACGTGGAGCTAATTCTAATCAGAGAGTAAACAATAGTGAGACATGAAAAAGTTTTCATACTACAATAGGCCTAATTGAAAGTAATATGTCAAGCTCAAATGAAAATATTATGACTAATAAAAATCAAAGTAATTGGTTACTGGACAGTGGGTGTACCGATCATATAATAAATAGTGATGAATATTTTGAAAACCAAGTAACATTGAAGAACCCTGAAAGTAAAAGTTGGTGATGATGGAAGAATGTTAGAAGCAACAATAGTTGGTAATATTTTCGTCTCTTTTCGTGTTTATGAACTAAATCTATAGTAACTTTGAAAAATGTATTTTATGTTAAAGAAATGAAGGCGAATTTATTAAGTTATTCGAAGATTTCTAATAATCATAAAATAGTATTAAAAGGGCAGTTCACATGAATCTATGAATTAGATGGTACATTATTAGCGGTAGCCAAAAAAAAAAAAAAAAGATTATATAAAGCAACAAGTTATCTTACAAGTAGTCAAACGTGAGCCCAATAATAGGCCTACATTAACATTAAAAGAAAAACTGCATCGTACACTTTCATTGGCGGATCCAGGGGGGCTGCAAGCAGGAGGGTTGGGTTATTTACAAATTTGTTCTAAAACGAATACAGTAGAGTTCCGAACTAATTCGGACTAACACTGTTCGGTTTAGCGGGAATTCGGAGTAGGCGGATTTCATGAGAATACTATCAACACATACGGCATACGGTTCTTGACGCGGCATACGGCAGACACGGCAAATGCTCTTGGCCTCGCCTTACGCTATGTCAAACAACACGCTCCATCAACACCAAATGAATTATGTTCATGCGGCGATTTCAGAACATTGTATCCTCAAGTCGATTCAGTGCTCTTTGTCAGAAAAAAAATCACTGACATTACTTCTTTGTGTAGGTTTACACCATCCCCTTTTTTTTCCTTCCGTTGCGTTACGATTCCGTTTTCTTCTAAAAACGGAAGGGAAGGGATAGGTTGTTCGAACTGTCTGTTTTGTCATCCCGCAGTCTGTCCATTAGTACCGACCCGTCTTGAAAAAAAAGATCGAGAAAAAATAAAATTCCTTCGAGATAACGAAAATGGAAAAGAAAAATAGATGAACGCAACCGGCAGGTGGCAACAACACTACTAGTGTCTAGCTGTTCTATCTATTCCTTCCTTCTTTCTGCCTTCACCCGGTATCCGTTTGACTTGACGCTTGCTGCAGTAACTTCCTTCCCGCAAGACGGATGGAAAACGTGAAGGAAACAAAACCAAACAATTCCAACAGGCCTGTTATGATTAATGTGTTGTCAATTTCCGTTAACAAAAACGCAACACAACGGAAGGAAATAAACGGTATCAGTTAACTGACACAAACTTTCTCCCAACTTACTGTAGTCAAAATAATATTGTTTTTAATCATTTTATTTACTACTTTTTAGAATAAAACAAAAAATAATATTCTACCTACGTCAATCGTATAAAAAAATTATTGTCCTAGGCGGGATTCGATCGCGCGACCTTTGAATTACTGGCCGTGATCGCTACCATGGTGCTACTCCGTGCGGCCGCCGCCGCGATGCTAGATTGACAACATAAACTTGTTTATTTTTAAACATTTCCCCATAATTATAAAACGCCGAAGTACGCCGAAGTTTTGATAAAAGCGGGTGGTGTCATTTTGTTTGGCATCTTAAGCACTATAAATACTGAAAATTTTATCAAAATCGTTAGAGCCGTTTTTGAGAAATTTGCATTTTTGTCATTTTTTATGTGTTTTTAGGGATAAATTACCCTTCAAAATTAAAAATTCCAAAAAATGTAAAAAACACCTGGAGATATTAGGGTTTAGTACCTACATACCAAATTTCATGAAAATCGGACCAATAGTGTCCTCAGGTCTGGTCGTGTATACATACAGACAGACTGACGGACAGACACCACTCTAAAAACACTTTTTTGGGTTCAGGGAGCACCTAAACAAAAAATTCCACTAAAAATATTTTTGGGTTCAGGGAGCAACAACACAGATAATTGCACTAAACCATTTTATGGGGTTCTGGGAGCATCAAAACAGATAATTCAACTGAAAATTCAAATTCGAACATTTTTACGAAAACAATACTTTCTCTATATACTACGTATAGGGTGGAGAAAGTAAAAATGGATGGTGTAAACTTACAATTAAGTGTGTGTAAATAAGTAATTTTTGTGTTTAGCAGTGATTAAAAATGATTCTACAGAATTGTGTAAATGGAGCCGATATGTACTGTAAGTAGCCAGCTTTCATTCCTATTTGGTTTCAGGCGTTTTAATCTCTAGCTTAGGCTCTAATTATGTTCAGGATAGGCGGATTTTCGGAATAGCGGAACTCTACTGTATTTACATATGTAATCATCGTTGTAAAATTGTAGTCGCCTAAATCAACTGGTGTTGCGTGAGAAAGCACAAGGAAATGACTCAAACTCGTAATTTTTAAAGACAAAACCATTAAACAGACTGGAAAAAGATAAGGACACCATTTTATTCGTCAAGTTATGAACGTTTTACCACGGCCTTCCAATCATTCGTCACTCTTATAGTTTCTTGGATGTGAAGTTTTCTGTAAACCCTTGCAATTGGACAGTTTTCAACCAATAAGAAAGCACATTTTCCAATTGATGTATATTTATTACATATCAATATATTATTTGTATGTATAATGATTTTTATATCGATTTGAAGTACAAGTTCTATATTTTCGTTTCATACAGTAAAGAATACCTGATTTACTGTTCCGAGTCTATTCAGTTATTTCCGTGAAACACCCATTACATTTTCCCATTGTCTACAGCGCGACAGCATCTGGCTGGAACTGTATACTATAAGTTTGTGAGAGTTTTGATAGTTGTTCTAATTTAGTGAAACAGAGTGAAATAAGTTTATACAATAAAGCTATTTAAACTTTTCAAGTATACAGTTGTTTCAATTTGATGATTTATTCTCTAGAATTTTTTATAATAAAATTTCATTTATTGGTACAGCATATATTACTTATAAATTCCTGTTGAAACTGGGTGCTCGTGAAATAGTCTAAAAGACGTTTTTAAGCACTGCATTCAAAAAAATATTCTATACACCCCGGCATAGGAGACAGCCCTCCCCTTGAAACCTGGCTGGATCCGCCCGTGTATACTTGGACATGTAAATTTTAAATATCTGGATATTATGTGTAAAAATCAGTTGCTAGAAGGTATACCTAAAGAACTAGAATCAGAATATATGAAGTGTGCTACGTGTATTGAAATAAAATGCATAATTTACCCTTTAAGAATAGTAGAAGAAGAGCTGTAGATATACTGGAGATTGTTCACACAAATAGACCTCACGAACAACTGAATGTAATGGTGAAAAATACTTTGTGAGTTTTATTGATGACTAGCTGACCCGTACGGCGTTGCCCGTGGTGGTTAGTATTTTCAGTCTTTTTAACGTAATTGTAATCTTTTGAAGTGTTCAATTAGTGAGTGGTATTTGGCTTTTATATATATAGATCTTAAATAATAAAAGCACTATTGTCATAATAATAAAAGATCTGAAATTTTTCATACCATTTCTTAGTGAGCACCTATGGCCCTAGAGGAAGCTATACATATCATATTTCATTCCAATCCTTTCGGTAGTTTTGAAGAAATCGCGATTTAATAACTTTGATCCCCAAATCCCCCCTAAAATTTCAAATTTTTTTAAACCCTTTCTTAGAGAGCGCCTAAGGCCCTAGAGGAAGCTACATACCAAATTTCCATCCAATCTGTTCGGTAATTTTTGAGAAATCGTGATTTAGTCATTTTTACCCTTCCAAACCCCCCTAAAATTTCCAATTTTTAAAACCCTTTTTTAGTGAACACTTATGGCCCTAGAGGAAGCTACATACCAAATTTCATTCTAATCCGTTCGGTAGTTTTGAAGAAATCGTGATTTAATAACTTTGATCCCCCACAAACCCCCCTAAAATTTTGAATTTTTTCAAACCCTTTCTTAGTAAGCACCTATGGCCCTAGAGGAAGCTACATACTAAATTTCATTCCAATCCGTTCGGTAGTTTTGAAGAAATCTTTTTTTAATAACTTTGATCCCCCAAACCCCCCCTAAAATTTCGAATTTTTTCAAACCCTTTCTTAGTGAGCACCTATGGCCCTAGAGGAAGCTACATACCAAAATTCATTTCAATCCGTTCCGTAGTTTTTGAGAAATCGTGATGAGTGAGTGGTATTTCGCTTTTATATAAATAGATTAGAGGGTTTCGCTCACTGCTTACCAACCCAAAAATTAAAACAGATTATTGTATACTATTCAGTCGTTCTGCTAACACATGAAAAAACGCCTCAAAAACGCAAAGAATAACTGGAAAAACGTCAATATCAGGCGTAATTTGAGGATGATCAAAAACGCATTGAAAACGCAAGGAAAAATGCAAAAACGCCTATTTCTGGCGTAATTTTGGGAGAATCTCAAACATTTTTTAACAGACTACTTTTAGGCCTTAAACGAACCTAAGTACCAAATTTCAACATTTTCTGCCAATTAGTTCTCGAAAAAGCTGAGAAAACGCAAAAAATCGCTAGAAAAACACGAATATTGGGCGTATCTTTGGGATGTTTTCAAAATCCGTTCTTAGTGCGCGTCTAAAGGTCCAACTGAACATGCATGCCAAATTTGAACTCATTTGGTTCAGTAGATTTTTGCTGATGAATGAATGAATGAATGAATCAGTGCCATTTCGCTTTTATATAGATAGATTATAGCAAATTGGTAAGAGTTTGTTGTTTTAGGCCAAAGGATCAAGTCTCTGATTGTTTTATAGAATACTAGCTTTATGGGATTAGTAGGATATAAATGAGATTCAAAATATAACTGGGAAGAAGATAAAAGAAAAAAGATATGATAATGGTAGAGAATATATGAATAGCAAGATATATAAATTTGCAAAAGAAAAAGGTATAAAGATAAAGTAGTGTCCCCCATATGTACATGAATTGAATGGTACTGCGGAAAGATATAATAGAACAATAGTGGATATGGCTAGATGAAGCAAAAGTTGACAGACGTCATTGGCCTAAAATGATTAAAGCGTCGGGCCAAATTTTCAATTTCTAAGCAAATAATTTACTTACATTAAATTGGCTTCTTTGGAACCAACAAAGATCCATTTCTCCTCTTTTCGTTGATCTTCGGTTTCAACGATCTTCTTTATGGCACGTCCAACCAAGCCCGTCCCTCCAGTCACTAAGATTACTTTACTGGGTTCTCCGGACATTTTTGGAAAACTACAAATCAAAGTGATAACGAGTTAATTGCAGTCAATTACGGTAGGCCTACTTATCCTAACTTTACATGGCTTGGATAAACCATCTACTTACTCTACAACAAATGTATCTGGGATAGTGCAAAGTAAAAGTGTTGAAGTAAGAAATTATTTATTTCTATAGAACAGAACATTTATTTGTCCTTAAGCACTTTTACATTCAGTATGCACTTTCACTTTTCAATACACAGTGCATTGCGTGCTTCGCACGCCAACACCCAAATTATGAGTATTTTCAATACATAGTGCATTGCGTGCTTCGCACGCCAATCCCCGTATGTTACCCCAACTGTAAAATCATAATTGTATTAAAGTAGAAGAGGGGATAGTACATTAAAGGAGAGTAACTAATAAATATTATTATTATTTACCTAAAGAGAAAACTATTCGATTGATTTCAAACAAATTTGCACTAAACATGTCAATTAGGCCTGTATAGATGCACGAAAAAAGGTTTTGAAAATTTCTGAAAAACAACTTCCTCTTTGACCAAAAAACCACCAAAAATAAGTTATTATTAGCTACACGAGAATTTTTTTAAAGATGCGGTTTTTTGCATATGGTTGGGTACATTAAGCGCAACAAATAAGCCAAATTTTATCAAAATAGTTAAGAGCCGTTTTTTTATAAAAAAATAATAACTGATTTTTTGGGGTTTTTTTGGCCAAAAAGGGAGTTGTTTTTCAAAAATTTTCAAAACCTTTTTTCGTGCATCTATACAGGCCTAATTGACATGTCTGGTGCAAATTTGTTCGAAATCGATTGAATAGTTTTCTCTCTAGCTTTGTATAGGCCTACATACAGACATTTTGTAAAAACCACTTTTTTGGACTCAGGGGGTCCCAAAACGGTTATAGGCCTATCCACAAAAATCTTGACATCATTTTTTTTTTGCGATCAGTATACTTTCTCTACACTTTAGTATAGTGAAAAAGTTAAAATAATTAAAGTTTAACATATTTTTAAATATATATTGAAAGTTTCTAGAACTTTTGAAGTCTTGCACAGAGCACATCAATGAAATGTACAAAACACAGAATTAGGTGGTTTTTCAACTCAGGTCACTGGCAAAGTTCTGTTCAGAACACATTCTAAAATTAACATACTTTGGTCTATCCTCTTCTCATATAAATTATGGAATTTCTCTGCGAAATAATTCAACAAAGTAAATGGTCTACAGTTCACAAAAGCAAGCAGTAAGGATTATGGCTTATGGTCGTCATCGTGATTCTTGTAGGTAAAAAGCTAGGTATTTTGACCTTTCCCTGAATGTACATTTTTGGAGTAGTTTTACATTGAAAATATAAGAGTTCTGTGGCTCGAAACACTGATGTGCATATATACAATAGATAAAAATGACTTCTGTGGCAAACAGCATAGATTAAAAGCTTTCAACAAGCTACCGAAGACTTGAGTCCATTTCATGAACAAACTCCCTAAAGAGTTTAAAGAATCAATGGAAATCAATCTTTTTTAAACAAATTAAAGCAGCTGCTGAATTATTAACCTATTAGCCTATTATTATATAGTATAAATTAATAAAAAATATGTGTATACAGTATTTCAGTATTATAATTTATGAATAAGTGTAATTGAAATGTTGTAATAATTGTAATATTTAAAGTTAATTTTAAAAAGCATAAAGTTGTAAAAAAGGGAAAAATTTATGTTTTGTTGAATTAGTATTAAAATTATTATTATTATTGAATTTAAATATGAATATCGCTGTGGCTTGCCTTATATAAATTGAACATTTATCTGTAAGGGTTAATAAAGATTTAATGATTGCTATACTAAACAAATCTAGGCTTATTATATTATCCTAACTAAATGTTTATAAATCTTTACAGGATATTATAAATTAAATGTTGTGCTAAATGTACAACAAAATTGCGGAGCAAGCAACAAATTTTTAAACATTCTGATTACGCTACTACATTTACCTGCAAAACAATGCTTCTTCGCCAAAGATTTTTCAATAAAAGAGAGATAGAACTATACTTTATAAGACAGCTATCTAACTAATCAAATAAAACATATTACTGTATTATCTCACCCAACCAAATACATAATTAGGCTACATCTTTGTGCAAGCAAACACATCACTGTTGGCTAATCATTGTTAACAGTGTCAGGCCTATTTGCTTTCCAATCATGAAACCCGTAGCTCCATTATATAAGGTTACCTGATAAGAGATTGTCATTAACCACTTCTATGTACAGTACAAGGTAAAGGCTATTGGGGTATAAGTTAAGGAATTACATGGAACCTAATATATTAAAATTAATACAATTTACTTACGGTATCTCGTAGTTTTTTTAAAACCATTCTTCCAAATAATCTATTTACTTTTTTCATCACTAAATTTGTAAAAGGTTTTTCCTACCTTTGTTGGTTTTGAAGTTATTGAACCGATACAGGATTTTTTAGACACACGGTACCTACATAAGACAGTTTGAAAAATATCCTTTTATGTATTTATCAGTAAGCCTACCGTAACTTATTTAGTTTTTATTTTGAATTAACTTTTAAATGATACAAAAATAAATAATTGTATTTTGGCAGGCAGGTTGTATATTATGTTTACTGAGTTATCTACACCTAAAGCGCCCATTCAGCCGACAGAATTAAGGTATGTCCACACTCATGCGCTTTCCCTTTCATCTTCAACTTGCCTTTAGCGCATGCCTTGCGGAAAGCCTCTAGAGGCATTCAATTTGTTGTCCACACTTGTTCAACAGTTCATTTCTCACAAGATGGAAGAGTCGGACGCGTGGTTGCTTATTGTGATTAGTTTTACTTTCATTGTGATTTCGCGGAGTAACAGAAGAAAAAGAAAAAGTCAAAGAGCGATCTGGACAAAACATTTTTTGGGAATAAGGAAAGAACAATTATAAATGGCACTTCACGTAGATAGTGGTTTGTTCAGGAATTTTACTAGAATGTCGGAGGAAAACTTTCATGAACTGTTGCCCAAGATTGACCCGGCAATTAAAAAAAAATTTGGAAAACGTTTGACCCTAAAGGCCATCCCTGTAACTTCCCGCTAAGTTTAATTACAAAAGTATGTTGAAAGTTTGATAAACACTATTTTTAGAAATTTTGAACTGCCATAACTTTTGAATGCGATTTGCGGCAATCGATGCAGTTTTTTAAGTCCATTGAAAGAATCAACAACAAAAATTTTTCAGATGAAAAGTTTCGGAAAAATTGAGGAAAAACACTTTTTTTTATTTTCTTTCGTTCACGATATCTCGCGAATGAATCAACCGATTTTTATGCGATTTGCGGCAATCGATGCAGTTTTTTGAGTCCATTGAAAGAATCGACAACAAAAATTTTTCTAATGAAAAATTTCGGAGAAATTGAGAAAAAACACTTTTTTTGATTTTCTTTCGTTCACGATATCTCACGAACGAATTAACCGATTTTTACCGGACTGGTAGCGATCGACGTCGCTTTTCAAGGTTAAAAGCTGATTAGATTTTGGAATTGATCGGTAAAGCCGTTTAAAAGTTATTCCAAAAAATTTTATTTCTTAGTTTTTTCGAAATTTCTGAGAACCTACTGGTCCGAATTAGTTGAAATTTTCAGGAAATCTAATTTGATGGAACTCTTTAGAACGCCGTTTGGTAGGATCAAATCAGTTAAGCCGTTCAAAAGTTATAAGCGGGTCACATACATACAGACAGGGTGACACCCTCTCGGGAGTGGTCAAGGAAGATTCCTAGGACCTCAAAACGTCGAGATCTGATGAATACTCGATTTTCGAAAAACGGGGTGAAACCAATAACTTCCCGATTTTAGAAAATTTTCAATTTTCTTAGCGGGAAGTTAAAAAAAAACACTCACTACCAAGTTTCTGTTTCTCCTGAAATCATCCTGGCGATTACGTTAAGGTTCCTGGCTACCGGAGATTTTATATCATCTCTATCATATATATTTTTTATTTAAAGTGTCAAAGCAATGCCTTAAGACTGTCCGCAATAAACAGTAGCGATTTATACGCAAACCACGGTGATTCGTACACATTTTCCGCGGCAGAACTTGTTTTCCTTTTTTCACTTTTGCGTGTTATTTGGCAAAATACGATTGCAAGCTTTTTATTTTAGTTTTCACTTTTTCTAAGGTTAACTGGTGCTTGTTGGCCAACAACTTAAGATTATCATGTCTAACAATTTTGTTTGTGTAACCAGAGTGATTGACATCCCACAAAGCTGGTAATAGTCTGTACTCTTCAATAAAATTTAAAATTGCTTCTGAAGACTGCGACATTATGACTAGTTTAAACAAAAAGACGAACGGAATGAGGCAAGAAAATCCAAAGGTGTTGGATTCACTTTCAATAAGCATTGCGCTATCAAATTTTGAGAATTTTACGGGGGAAGAGGCATGCCTCTTCGCTTGCCACACGTTCCCTTCACCGTGCGTCATGTTGGGATGAAAGGGCACGAGTGTGGACATAGCTTTAGGACAGTTAGAAAACTAAATTGAAACTTTATGGTCCTGTCACTCAAAAAGGATCTGATATTGTAAATTTCATAGACATCCTTCAAAGGCAAACTTATTGCCCACTTCTGGTCAACATAGTACAGTAGGCTAAATAACATGGGCAGAGGGGAGTCGCGGACCAACCCCAGCTCCCAGTGTGAAAGGAAAATTTGTATATTATTAATTATAGTCATAAATTTTTCTTTTAAGAGATTAGCACTCAAATCTGTTTTATATATTATGTGCTGTTTGATTTTACATGTATACTTTCTGGGGGTAGTCAAAAATTTCTCTGGACCCCTTTTGCCGAAGGAGGGGAGGGTACTCCTTAATCCCATACCGTACCAAGGTCTAGCCCCCTAGAAAATATCAAATGGGCACCCTTGCTAAATAAATATTCCCCTGTGAGGGTATTAATAGCAAAAACGGAATCATGCTTCCAGTAGGGAGTTTTTGGCCAACTTAAGATGGCAACATTGTCGTTAAAACATGTTTCAGTAAATAAAGGTACTAGGCCTAGTTGTGAGATTCTGTGTTCCAAGTTTTATTCTGTCAAGTAAGATCTCACAAGTCAAGCTCAATATTTATTTATCCCAGGAGTGGTGGCGCCAAGTCTCATAGACCTGTAAGAGATATTTTAGTGTGGGACAGTTGGTAGGATTGCAACGAAAAGAGCTACTGTGTAAAGAGCATAAACAACTACATTTTAGTATACTAAGTTACTACTTGTTGCATCTAATAGCTTCAGTAAAGTAAGAAGTACCAACTTATATATTATATTTACAAACTGGAAACATAATGTGAATGTTAGTTCAGGCGAGGAACTACAATAATTTTCACTAAGTAGGCTAAATAATAATAGGTGGGGACAATAATTTGCTTAAAGATTCCTGATATAACAAATAGTGGGCATGAATTTACTATACGACTCTACGCCAACAGAAATGTAAGAATAAAAAAAAATAGCCTGACGTTCTAACTTATAGTCTCAAGTCACTGTATGTTTACCTAAATTCAATATTTAACTTAACAGTAGAATGTAAAACAAGGTCGACGTCTGAAAAAATATCAGGCAGAGGTGGTATAGTAAATTTATGCCCAAATAGGTAGTGATAAATATAAAAAATTCGCTACAAAAACATCAAATGCTCACTTTAAAGCATAACCTACTCTAGAAGGTGCATCTCAATTTGTGTGTTTATTTACCGTACTATACATTAAAGTATCAGAGTGAAAAAACTTATTAACAGTCTTTCCTAAAATTGACAACTGTTACTACTTAGCTACTTGAAACTAATATTGTTGATTCTAATGTATTTATAATTAGATTAATGGTCTTACAGACCTACTACAAGTGTGTAAATGGTTTTTTTTACTAAAAGGATTTTATTTTCGTGAATACAAGCGCTAAACTAAATTTAATCTGAATTTTATCATGAAGTTACTTACTTTTAGGTTAGAAACAGAACCTATCCTGGTTAGTTTCGAAAAAGTTTACGTCATAATACTGTTGTTCATTTTAATTTTCACCTACGTAGGCTACTACGAATTCAGAAGAGACTAAACTTCAAAGAGAAGAGCTAACCAGATCATAAACTAAATATAATTAATAATTTTATATAACTCAATGGGTTGTTACATAAATTACAAGTTCTATCTAGTTCCTAAATAGGCCTGGTAAATTTTAATCCTGAATTTCTAAAATTGTACTTATTCCCCTTAATTTACGAATTATTTAGCTTAGGGTATTCAAGACCATCTACAATCTTGGCTTATTACAATGTCAATTTGTCAAACATGGATGTACTAAAACTACCAAAACAAGGTTTCGCTAAAAAAATACATTTACCCGCTCTCTATTAGAAGGATAAATAACTACTTTGAAACAACATTAAAGACAGTACAATTGTATTATTGACAATTTTTGTTTTTCAGCAAAAGTTTGGGGTAGTCATTGATCACTCATAACTGAAAGAACTAATAACAACATTCTTGTCTAAAAAGATATTCATTTTAAATCTCAATATCTACAACATACAATGGCCTTTCAGACTAATGTTCATTTAAGCTATCTTTCAGCATAAAAAAACTACTAAAACAAAAAATAACTATTTTCTTAACCAGTAGACTAAACTGACAGAGGAGTAAAATCAAAAGACAGAAGAGCAAATAAGAATTACAACCTTTATTTAAATAAAGTTTTACAGGAAATAGTCCTTTTTCACTCTATACAAGTATAAAATATTACTGAAACTCTGAAAGATACATTATAGAAATCAAAATACCATATGAAAATGTGTTCAAAGTAAAAAAAATCATTAGTTGGGAACTTTTATAAAAAAATCTAATTTTTAAAATAAAAATTAGCAAATGAATATTCTTGAACAAGAGTCATTACTATAAAAGTAAATGTTGTGGTTTTTTGTCATTTCTTTAATAATAATGCCAGGGTTTACTTTGATTTCCTTGTTTATAAACAGCAAAGCGAGACCCTTCAATCTGTCTGCACTTGTAGTGTTTCTCAAACAGTTCTTTAAGTAACAAAGAGTAGAAAAAAACATCTTAGCTGTTGCTGTAGTAACTGGAATCGCGCAACAATTAGGGTCCGTCCCAGTACATTATAATTCACATATTTGTGAACCATATATAATCAAAGGTATAATTCGGGAGGAGGGATTCATCCCCCTATCCCACCTGACAACATACCATTTATCCAATTATTTAAAATAGTATTAAAATTATAATGCAAGTATATAATAATTTCAGTTATAAAATGTAAAGCCTTTTAAAACAATCAATACTAAAATTTATTTTAAATTAAACAAGATTGACATTTGAATAGCTGATGTTTTCTAAACGAATAACTTTAAATAACATACCTAGACTATACACACACGCAAATTTACAAAAACATTTATGGTCCTCATTCGCGAGGGTTAACTTAACAGCGCTTCGTTGTCTACCACGCGTGAGACTGCCATACACAACGGAGCGCAAAGAGGAAATTGAAAGCTAAGGGGTGGGGGTACAAGAAGCCTTATCTGTCTCCGGACTTCGTACGAACTCTATGGCTGTCATATAAGTAGTTTGATTTGAAAAATAGTTGGTCGTTCAATATATTATTTGGGCTGTTTTTATGTGCCCTGTGTATTTCAAATTCTTCTGCCGCGTTCATGAATCTACCCTTCTTACAAATATGGAGAGGCTTCATATTATGGTCGTAGTCCCATTGCCAAAAGAAAAAAGTCAGGTGTATATAAACTATATTGTAGCGATTGTGGTAGCTTCTACATCGGGCAGAACATTTGAAGAACGCTACAAAAAGAACATTTGCCACAAAGGAACTTGTGATATGAAGTCAAACTTACAGTAATAATCACAGATATACTGATTTCGACTATAATATGAAGCCTCTCCATATTTTTTTTTTGACGTCCTGCTGTTTTGCACTTTAAGGCTAATGAAGACGGTACCTACAGTTTTACGTGGAATCCGAACGACAGCCAATGATGTCTGTTAAGAAACCATTTAGATAATTATTCGGGGTCAATGGGAATTGAACCCGGAACTTTTTCATTGATGGTTGATAAAGCTTTCACGCCTTAACAACCACGGCCATCGTGGATTATCCATATTTGTAAGAAGGGTAGATTCAAGAACGCGGCAGAAGAATTTGAAATATACAGGACACATAAAAACAGCCTAAATAATAAATATATTGAATGACCAACTATTTTTCAAGTCAAACTACTTATATGGCACAGCCATAGAGTTCATTCGAAGTCTGCAGACAGATAAGACTTCTTGTACCCCCACCCCTTAGCTTTCAATGTCCTCTTTGTTCTGTTGTGTATGGCAGTGTCACGCGTGGTAGACAACGAAGCGCTGTTAAGTTGACTCTCGCGAATCAGGACCGTAAATGTTTTTATACATGTGCGTGTGTAGTGTAAGTTGTATTTGTTTGTGTAATGTGTAACGACCTCCAACGAAGCGATCAAATTTCCTTCTGATGATGGGACCACGGCCCCGAAACGCGTCATAAACAGGAAGCAAAAGAAGTCACAAGACAAATTCAAATGTAATATAGGTAACTATTATTTATTTATTGAAGTGACTTGGATACCGATAACATGGAATTTAAATTTTACTGGACAGAATTAATAAATATTTATTTCATACATAAGAAGCTAGGTAATGTATAAAATACTTCTATTCTAGCCTTAGAAACTACTTTTTTTTTATTGATAATTGCTATTCTGAATAAACAGGAATCACCATACTGGTGGTAATTGGGATAAAATTCTTCCTCCTAATCTCTACACAGGTATTGGTGGACTCCAGCTTCTTCAGATATCACATCCAGTTTCTTCTCTTACCAGTTTTGTACACCTAAAATATTCACCATTCCATTCTTCCTAACAAAATCTCTGTCTGGCTAACATCCAACCTACGGTACATGTCTAAGCCAACTCTTCCCCTTTACAAATTTGTAAAGAAAGTTGTGTGTATATTTTATTATGAAACACTTTCGTCCCGTTTTAAAGAAAAGTTATTTGTAAAATGAAATTTATTGAGATATTTTCTTCAAATTTATTTGGTAAAGCTAAATATAAAGTTATGTCATAATAGCAAACCCAGTAAAAACAGAATTAATCAATTTGTTTAATGATAAATTCATCAACATTTTGTGTAACAAAATTTATTTATTTTATAAAAAATGTACAACAGTAATAAAAGTTGCACAATTTTATTATAAACACAAAAAAAGTATTTAAAAATGTATCAAGTAATGGATTATTTAGCATTTTGTATCTATATTCATAGATTAATTTTTCCATACAACTGTATAACAGACTATCAAATAATACATGTTATTTTTACACCATTTAATCTGTAGTAGAATCACTGGATCTTGTGAGACAACCTTTTTTTACCCCCACCATACATGAAGTGTTTCTGTTACGTACTGAGTACAGCCGCAACTAGCATTTTCACAACGAAAGTTAGCAACTGTTGGTTATTATCTGAATTCGATTAGAACAAACTTCTAGAAAGTACTGTACACTGTACAGTCCCAACATTTGGTGATAAAATAAGCTTTGCGAAGGGCCGTAACCTCCGGCCAGGTTTTACTACAAAGTGTTGATAGCCTCATAGCTAGTCTTTCAACCTCAGTACTAAAAACGGTTGATCTTTGTTAGGGGTGGAAATCTATGGTTCAAGTTCAACTGCCCAGGGTTTAAAATTATGGATCACTATAAGGTTCAAGGATTATAATAATAGAAATCAACCAATTCATATACCTTGCAATTCTTATATTTTATAATTGAGTGGTTCAGTGGTAGAATGACGCTATTTTAACAATTAACAAACAACTACAATACCTAACTGACTTTACATTAAATAACAACCCTAACTGACTTTACATTAAATATCAACTACCTTGATTCTATCTATAATTACTATTAATTATATCCCAAGACGAAACACTCACAATAGCAATGACCAAAACACAGTTCTTAAAATATGAATATTAGACAGTCTGTTTGCCTACCTTCTGTACCAGTACTCCCCAAGTATGTTTCAGCTGGATCCGCCGAATACTATAGGCTTCGGCCTACACCGTATATCTTTCCCAAAACACTGCCGTTTTGGCAGCACTTACACAATATTTTACAGTCTTACCCAACCATGTTCTATATTCTGTGTTCTCGCCTTGGGACTTATAAATCTTAAACTAAAACTACTCTTTATTACATGTGATTATTAAATAATTCCTAATCCTACACTATTAATCCTAACAATCTTCAAATTCAAACTTATATATAAACTAGGGGCTCTGCCCCTGGATGCTTCGCGTCCCAACCCCGCCTCGGCCTTCGGCCTCAGATGGCTGCTTCGCTTCGCTCGCAGTTGGAAAATTTGCTAAAGAATCTCGTTAATCTTTGGCTCGTTTGTACGTAGGTGACCGAGCATAAATCAGCTGTTTTATTTGGCAGCTGACTCAAACTCATTAAACATTATCTCCATAAGATTAACATGGGAAATTTGAAGGATTGTTTGACGGAGCTCCTTCTCGGGTTAATAGCGGCTAAAGGGATGATTGGATCTTGAATCTGACAGAAAATCTTTTCTTTGAAATTTAATTTTCTACAACTTTTGTATTTAACATATTTTGCTATCTCTTACCGCTTTCTTACTAAATGCGCTCAAAATGGGAAAATGAAGAAATTGAACAAAATTTTCCCGCCCAAAAGGTGCTCCCAAAATTAAAAATGTTAAATTCTGGCAATTTACCCAAGAGTTTCTCGTCGAGAGCTTTAATTCAAGTATGAGGACGCGGGGGTACGATTACGGGAAGTGCTTAATAATTAATGTTAGTGAATCAGCGAAACCGTCTAGCTTTAAGGACGTTGGGCGGAACCTCCCTTCTCGGATGAATAGTGGCTAAATGGATGATTGGATCTTTAATCTGGCGGAAAATCTCTCCTTTGAAATTTAATTTTCTACAACTTTTGTATTTAACATTTTTTCCTATCTCTTACCGCTTTCTTACTAAATGCGCTCAAAGTGGGAAAATGAAGAAATTAAAACAATCTTTCCCGCCCAAAAGGTGCTTCCAAAATAAAAAATGTTAAATTCTGGCAATTTTCCCAAAAGTTTCTCGTCGAGAGCGTTAATTCAAGTATAAGGTTGACGGGGTTCCGATTGGAAGTGCCTAATAATTAATCAGTGTGTGAATCAGTGTTACCGTCTAGCTTTATATAAGTAGATAAATGATTTTGTAAAAAAAAAAAAATCTATTAACTTTAGAATTGGCTTTGTTAATTCGCCTGGTATTTTTGCGCTTGGCGAGCATTTTTTCCAAAAATTTGACAAATATAGTAAATTATATCACAATCCAAAAGTTTTCCATAGCTTTTTTATAAAAAAAAGGTCGCAAGTATTCATATATGCTACTAAAAAATTTATTGATGTAAAATTTTAAAAGTAAATAGCTCAAGAAGCAAAAAATTTCAGGTAACAGAAAAAAATTCATCTTAAGGCCTAAATTTTTCATATTTTTTTTCAAAATATACAAAAGTTTTATAATTTAATTCTTAATAGAGGTGTATAAAAGTTAACAATTTTTAAACAAATTTCAGAAAACACCAGTTTTTATGGTCTTACTGCAAGACTGCTAACAAAATCAGCCCTATTTTGTATAGGAATTTGTGCTTTTAGCCAAAATAACAATGCTTTAAATTTGATTACAACACAGTGTAGAAATAAATCATAGAATTGAACTGTATACTTGAAAATTCTTATTTTAAAGACTTATTAAACTTTGTTTCACTAAATTAAATCAACTGAACAAAAATCTCACAAACATATCGTATACAGTTCCAGATGCTGTGGACAATGGGGAAAAAGTAAAGGATAATGTGCCTAGGCCTTTGAAGAAATGCAAGTGTTTCACGGAACTACCCAAGTAGTATCTGAGAACACTAAATAAGGTTTACCTTATACCAAATGAAAATATAGTTCCCTCTTCATATCAATATAAATATAATTATACAAATATATTGATTTGTAATAGATATATCGAATGCAAAATGTGGTTTCTCATTGGTTGAAACTGTCCAATTGCAAGGGTTTACAGAAAATTTCATATCTAAGAAACTATAAGTGACGGATGATTGGAAGGCAGTGTTAGGAGGTTAAAATCTTGATAATCCAAAAATGTCCTTATATTCTTTTCAAAACAAGTATATAACGATTTTTGAGCCTTGGAAAAGTGTCAAGTTTGTGTAATTTTTTGTGTTTTATCCCGCAGCGTCACCTGTTTAGAAAACTACAATTTTAAAACTATGATTACATATGTAAATATACGCTTTAAAATTAGTTTTTAAATACAAAAATTAAAGTTTAAAACATTTCCTTTCAAATGGTTTTTGTTTTATTGAGATTGGATGATTTTTAGCGGGTGAAATATTCAATACAAGTCGCGATGTCCGAGACGACGCATTGTGCCTATACAGCGCTATAGCGTTGTTTGCCAGCTCGACACTCGATTCCACGTTCACCGTGCAGTACAGGTCTTACAGGAGAATAGACATGCTACTACCATTACAGCGAACATCAAGTTTATTGTCAAGCGGGTTGCATGGGAGTTGATGTTTCTACTTTCTCACTATACTATAGTATAAAGCATAGTGATCGCAAAAAAAAAAACGATGTTGAGATTTTTGTGGGAATGTCCGTTTTGGGACCCTCTGAGTCCCAAAAAGTGGTTTTTACAAAATGTCTGTCTGTATGTATACAAAGCTTGAGAAAACTATTTGAACGATTTCAAACAAATTTGCACCAGACATGTCAAGTAGGTCTGTATGGATGCACGAAAAACGGTTTTGAAATTTTTTGCAAAACAACCCCCAAAAATCTGTTATTTTTTTATAAATAAACGGCTCTAACGATTTTGATAAAAATTTTCTTATTTGTAGCCTTTAATGTACCCTGCCATATGCAAAAAACCCCATCTTTCTAAAAATTCTCGTTTAGCTACTAATAATAATAATAACTGATTTTTGGGTGTTTTTTGGCCATAAAGGGGTTATTTAAAAAAAAAAAATTCTAAACCTTTTTACGTGCATATATACAGGCCTAATTGATGTGTTTGGTGCAAATTTGTTCGAAATTGATCGAATAGTTTTCTCTCTAGATAATAATAATAATATTTATTAGTTAATCTACTACTGTAATAAATCATCTCTCCTACCCCACATACAATTATGTGCCAGTTCCTGGTACCGTTTATTTAGTTGGCTATTATCGCTGAGACTGTCGTAGGGATAACAAGGCTTATGGGCACTCTGTACTGCACGGTAAACCTGGAATCGGGTGTAGGGTTAAGCGGAAATCCAAAATGTGTAAATGGTACTTTAAGACTCCTTGTGTAGTTCTTCATCACTTTCAACTTTTTCATTACGACTCCTGGAGGGTTGATATATACGTCTTGGGGTGTCATTAGAAATTATATGTCAGAGTGTTCTAAAGTCGCTTTAACCCCCCCTTATTATTTTTGTTACTGAAAATAAGTCAGCGGTTCATCTGCACGATCAAATAATTATGTTATTGGTGTTGATACATTTATTACATTTTAATTACTCTGAAACAAATATTTTTTAAATGGCACTTATATTCTTACTTACTTCAAAGGCTTGATATACAGTTCATGAAGTCCCTTTAACCCTCTTTATTATTTTTGTTATTGAAAATAAGCTAACAAAACTTTATATATACAGGATGTTCCCAAATTATGTTTTCAGACTTGGACAAAACAATCAGATGAAGGATAACAGTTAAGTTATGTGTACTAATTGGTTTGTTCAACCCGGCATCCTATACCAACACGGTAATACTATAATATTGTATGGACATTTGTTGTCATTACCTTTTAACTTAGCTATTATCCTTCATCAGAATGTTTTGACAGTTACATCATACGATAGGGAATCAAAAGGGCTACAAAAAAGGTGTCTTGACATTTTTTGTTAAAATGTACGGTTTTGGAGTAAATTTAGGTTTGAAATTTTCAAACAGCCGCCATTTTGAAACGCATGATTGGATTTAATCGTTTATTTTTCATGAGGTATATCACTGTTAGGTTAAACTTCATGCCAAGTTTGAACTCAATCAGTCAAACTGTTCTCTAGATATGAATTATTTTGTACAAAAA
>JAGFPH010002773.1:150183-176815 GCA_018207615.1 Philaenus spumarius
TTTTTTTTTTTAACTGAATACAGTAAATAAATGCTAAGCATGTACGGTTTAATCAGACAACCTAATTATGAGTAACCAAATACAAAATTGATTACTGATAACACAGTTTATATACTTTTTGCTTTGCTTAAGAGCACAATTAATTATAATAAGTAAGGCCATCTTTGAAACAAGCCCCCATACCATCGCTACAACGGATTCACGATTCCAAACTATTCTAATTATTACAAAACACGGTTATGAGATATACAAACATCGGACTCAAAAACTGATAGGACAAGCAAAGGAACGAGCGTGTGAAAACGTGTCAACAATTACTCTAATGGAACGGTGAACAACAAATTGCCACTTTTTTTAAAAAACCGGCGGACTTATGAAAACACGAGAAAAACAATCGCTTCGTTAATATTTATATTCTAGACAAGAAACGAATGGCAGTTTATTGAAAAGTTTATGTCGTTGAAATTTTCAACTTTTGATTCGACAGGGCTGAAAGTAGGAATGTAATCTTACGACGTTAGTTTGGTCTGGGTTTTACTATTCAACATTTGATTCGAACATCCCTGGTTAAAAAAAAGAAGGAAATTTTTTAAAGCGTTATAAAATATGGAAGTCATCATGCTGAACAAATTCATTTCGTATTAAATACGTTTGCTAACAGAGGGAATATAATATCAAATAATTATTTTCAATTTTTAAAACACGTGATTTGATCCGGCAGAAATGAATATTTAAAAAAAAAAAAAAAAATTTAACGTGCAATCTTTTCCATTTTTTTGTTCCCAGTTTGTTTGTTTATTATAAACAAACAATTCTTGAATACATTTCCCAAGAGGGATACAAAGTTTGACGGCGGTTGTTGTATACATTATAATAGCTCACCAAAAGGTGACAAATTAAAAATATATTTGATAGCAAGGTCCTTCAAGACGCGACGAACCAAACCACCAAGTAAAAGGTTTCAGAATCGTGGATGGTGACAAAATAAATGGCTGTCTCCTCTGATAAGAAATATGCGATGTGTACTAAAACGAACTTCCTTCCGGTGGTTGGGACAGCTTCATGTTATCCTTCATTGTCATAAGCCTTCGTAGTTCTTGCAAAACTGTTTTAATAGTGTAATCTCTTTGCCATCTTGCCAAGATTGGTACTTGTCTATTGTCGACCTGCAACATACATCTCGGATATGAACAAACAGAAGGTTAACAGTTCAAAAAAAAACTTAACTTATTTACAAACTCTACCTATATACAGTAGAACATCGGATATCCAAGTTTCCGGATTAACCAAGGCAAATAAAAAAAAAAAAAAAAAAAAACTTGTCAAAACCAATTTTTCTAAATTATTTTTATAAAGAATTCACAGCTTGAGAGGATTTCTCAATAAATGAATTTATTATAATAAAAACTTTTGAGTTAGATTGAACAGAAAGAAAACAAAACTGTCGTTTGCCTTGTACACCCTGAAAACATTTCCGCTCCTTACCCAACGCAATATAGTAGGGTGACCTTTAGTACAGTGAATGACGAAGCAGTCTTGGGCCTGTCATACACACCCCTCCTCGCGGCATCATATTCAGGACTCACCATCCATTCCCACTAGTTGTTTCTTCGCCCTGCTACTGTATTTTGTTCTTTTGTTTTTAATCGGTGTTAAACTTTGTGAACGAGAGTGTCATTAAGAGTGGAAACCGTGTTGTTTTATCTTTAAATCAAAAATGGGAAGCAATCAAACGATTAGATGAAGGCGATTCAATAAGAAAAGTGGCAAGTGATTTAGGTGTTGGGGAAGTGACTGTCGGAGACGAAATAGATCGGAAATTGAAAAGTGGGTATCTCAACGATATTCAAATAAAGAAGAGGCTAGACAATCAATGAAAAAACATCAGAGACAATATTTTTGTGGTTTTTATTACAGAACAGTAGCCAGTATCCAATTTTTTCCCTTTGAGTACATTATCAAACCTTCTTTGTTTATTCAAAACTATGCTATTTAAAGACAAAATTAAATAGATTTTGAAGTATGGTTCTGTTACGAATAATACGGGAATGGTTAGGTTAAATTCTACGTCACATATAATGTAATAGTGATTAAGTGCCGTTTAAACAAGCGGAAGTTCTACTATATAAGGTTGATCCTGACCTAGAAACAAGACCAGTGTGCTGTGGTCGAAACGGGGTTAGTGTCGAGGTAGGGACCGGGGTCTCTAACAGATCGCTGCTGATCGACGAGGATCGGACATTGGACATCTTTCGGGAACCAGCAAACAGACAAGGCGAGCAAAAAGATCACATAATATTCTATACAACCACGTTTGGGTCTATTAACGAGGGTAAAGGCCAGAGTTGTAACACAGAACCGATATCCAGGGTGGTCCGTCTTTTAAGCCAACAATCGGTAAGAATATGTTAATAGCGATAAGATAGTAGACATAGTCAAATTGTAAATGATTCTGAGCGAGTGAAGTTTTTGTTACCACTGAACCACCGAGTGGAATTAATATCCACTGTATTCAAACCAATTAACCATAGTCTTACCGTATTATGCAAGTTTTTTGTTATCCGAGGTCTGCCCAGTCCGAATTATCTCGGATAATCGAAGTTCTACTGTACTTAAAATATATTGGCTAAAATGTTGCAGTCGCCGTGTAATTTATACAGGGACAAAGTAAAATTTGGCTTGAAATGTTTGTACAGTAAGTGCTCATTTAACGGGCTAAATCGTTGTGCCTTGTTATGAAAGTCTGTTGAATCGGATAGCATTTAAGGTATAACATAAATAGGCCACATTTAACCCTAGAACTGGCATGGTTAAAGCTAAAATTGAAAAGCCCGTTTATAGCGTTTTGCAAGCATATTTTTAAAAATTCGCCAAAAATAGTAAATGAACCCTAATACAAAAGTGTTCCATAGCTTTTTTGTAGAAGAAACTTCAAAGAATTCAAATATGCCACTAAAAATTAGTTTCATTTGAAATTGTAAAAATTATTAGCTTAGAAAGCAAAAAAGTTTAGTAATGGAAGGAAAAAAAGAACTTTATGCCTACATAAAAAATAGTAAAACATTTTTGTAATTTTTTCCAAAATACACAAAAGTTTTATAATTTAGTTCTAAATAAAAATATGTAAAAATATATTTCAATTGTTTAGTTCAAAATAACACTTTGAACGTTTTTACTACATAACCTTCAAATCATGAGTGATTTCAAAGGCCTAGGCCTACTCATTTTTTTACTTCTAACAATGGTTTTTTTATACAAAAAATTCGAGAATGAAATGTAGAATCGAATAGCATTCTACCCAGTTTCAAATAACTTTACATTTTGTAATGAAAAATCAAAATATCATTTCGGCAATTTAACCTAAAAACTTATTTCTATGCTATCTTGTTTCTTCACTTACCGTTTTATTAGAACATTGTTATAAGCCTAATTTCACTCAAACACAATCTACACACTTATTTATTTATAACTAAAACACAATATAACACTATTTTATAAACTGTAATAAGCATAAAAGAACACAAAACCAATGTTATAACTGAAGACAAACCTGAGTCAAACTACGTCGCGCAACGTTCTGAAATGTGTTCAGTTTTATGATTTGTTGTACCAACCTATGAAATCTAAATGTATTGAATTGGACATAGATAAAAACTGTGAAGTTTTCTTTTTAAAATCATATATTGTACATTTTAGGGATATATCGAATAAGACTGTAAGAATCGATTCTAAACAGGCTTGCATATTGGCCAAATCTATGACCAATTACAAGCTTTTACCGTCAATCCAGCTGTTTTAAAACAGAACAGAACAGCTGTTTTAAAAATAACATGTGATTTGAAGACACCATTTTAAAAAGAATCGTCTACTGAATTCAATGCTGTTATGATCTTCTTCATAAATGACTTCTGTGAGGAGTTGCAGACCGTTGAAAATGAGACAAAAGTCTTGACAGCATAGGGGGATCATTGACGCGTGAATCACAGCTGATTTGAGTATTACAATTTTGAAACGGTGATTACGTATGTAAATATACGTTCTACAAAAAAGTTGTAAATAAAAATATTATAGTTTAATTCATTACCTTTTCAACGGTATCGGTTTTATGACGATTAAATGATTTTAAGTGGATTAAATTATCGATTATGCAAATTCCTGCTAAGGTTCGAGCGGGTTGCGTTTGCCCCCGAAAGACTGCAGTCTGCCACTTTGAGGGTTAACATGTATTTTTTTTATTAACCTAGCCTCTCCACCACTGTGACCCGCTAGGATTTATTGTGGTATAGTTTTCATTTAATTAATGATCATCCCATATCCTTCCCAGGCCTCTTATGAAACCAAGGGCAGTATTCCCAACACCATGAAACTCTTCCAGGCCAACACCAGCACTTCCGAATTTGGCACGAGACTGCCTCGCACTAGCACAGCAGGTGTTGAGCCGATTCAATGCCAAGAGAACAGAATCGACAGGATTTTTCCGAAACCAGCCCCATTTTTTCAAAGTGGTACTTGGCCAGGCAGTGCACATTAAGGATTCATACAAACCTCCTAAGATTGTTTTTGCCAATCAATAGAAGCTTTCGACTTCGAGAGACAGATGAACATTTCATTCTGGATAAGCCGAGGAGCATCGTTCCAGTATGAGGACTAGCTTTTCTCCGTCCAGATTTCAACAACATTTCTTAGGCGGCTCCGACAGAAAGGAACTGGGCCAACATAGGGCTTTTTGGCACCAACTCCAGCAAGGCTATCCGCCGCCTCATTACACCCCTTTATGCCTACATGGCCAGGCACCCATTTAAGAGTAACTTCATTGATTCTTGCCATTTCAATCCTAGCTTCCTTAATTTATCTGAGAGCACAGAGCTCAATCGCAACAATCTCCGAATGTAAAATTTACGGAAAGGAGCTCACAGACCTAAATAAATTGCACCTAGGACCATAAACTCCTGCACCAACTCGGCTGGAAATTTTGGACTTTAACATGCATCACTCCCCATTTCTTATTTAAGGCGAAGATGGAAACAGACAAATGGTTTAATATTTCACTTGTTTCTCAAGCTGCACAGCCAAGCTCATCATGATTTCAAGTAATGGATTCCAGTTCCTGTTATGGAAAGGGCAAAACCAATTATTTCTGGATTACTCTCTTCCGTCATTTCTCATACTGTACAGTAAAAAACCAGCATGCCCAATTTGTTACTGGGATTATTTTTGTTTGGTTCGTGTAGTTTTGGGAACAACATAATTTTTGTTTCTCACACTAAAAATACATTTAAATATAGGGTGTTTAAAAAAAGTACTTTACAACTTTGAAAAATCATATTAATTTATTCAGACAACCTACAGAGATGATTGTAGTGTTAATTTGTAGGAAAACAAATCAAGTTTTGACTCGTGTAGTTCGCTAGTGCCAAATCGCACCGTCAGGAGCGCTAGCGGCAGTTGCGACAAAGATGGCTGCCTTCACTGGACCCGAGCGTGCTTGCTGTCTGTTTTGGTTCGAAGAATCAAAGTCGGCGACAACAGTTCAGCTTAATTTTCGTCCCAAGTACTGTAAAGATCCTCCTAGTAGGTCTACAATTTAGTGGTATAAATGTTTTGTAGAAACAGGGTGTTCGGTAAGACATAAGAAATCACCAGGTCGTCCAAGCACATCTGACGAAGTCGTTGAGCAAGCGAGACAAAGTTTTGTTAACAGCCCTACAAAATCGACCCGTCGTGCATCTCGCAAGCTGCAAGCCCCACATAAGACTGTTTGACGGGTGTTGAAAAAACAGTTTGCATTTAAAACCGTACAAACGATTTTACAAGCAATAAAAAACACTGATGAGATTGCCCGTAAGAACTCCTGTACGAATATGTTAAATCGATTGGATGAGGATGAACATTTCTTGGACAACATAATCTATTCTGACGAGTCGACTTTTCATTTAAGTGGCAAGGTTAACATACATAACTGTAGAATTTGGGGCAGTGAAAATCCACATCAAACATTGCAACATGCTCGTGATAGCCCTAAACATAACGGTTTTTGTGCATTAAAGCAAGAAAAAAATTTACGGCCCCTTTTTTTTCCAAGATAGAACTATCAACGGAACATGTTACAACAATTTTTGATACCACAGATCAATGAGGTTGACGAAGAACGCAATGTTTATTTCATGCAAGATGGCGCACTACCTAAATGATGTTTGAGATTTTCTGAATTACCGCTTTCCAGGTCAATGGATTGGCCGTGATACGCCAATTGCATGGCCCCCACGTTCCCCAGACCTGACACCGCTAAATTTTTTGTTATCAAGGATATAGTCTATGTACCTCAATTGCCGGCTTCTCTACCTGAGCTTAGAGCGAGAATTTATGCCGCCGCTGAGCAAGTTACTCCTGTAATGCTACAGAGTTTGGGAGGAAATTGACTATCGATAGGATGTGTGCAGGATCATTAACGGAAGCCACATAGAGCATCTTTAGTTTAAAGTAACAAAACTTGATGCGTTTCCCTACAAATTGACACTACAATCACCTTTGTAGGTTCTCTGAATAAATTAATATGATTTTTCAAAGTTGCAAAGTACTTTTTGAAACACCCTGTATTATACAGTAGAGTTTAAACATTTAAATGATTCAGTCCAATAGGAAGTGAAATAAGCGACAGAAGTAGCACGCGCCAGCGCTGTCACCATGGCGACACAGAGGTTTCTAAAAGAGTGTAGCTCAATAGCTGGATTTCAAAGCTTCCGTTACATCAAACGTCCGTTAAATCGAGCATTTGATTTATTTGCTACAAATAATGTCACAAAATTTTTTAAATTTTCCATAAGATTGACATTAAGCTAATTAGCAACAATAACACTTGTTTCTTAATGAAGAGTCAGTTCATTTTATTACAACCATAGAAACCATTTTAATAAAAAAAATTAAATGGTAAATAAAAAATGGCTACCATTGTATTAGTTTTTAACCTGTAACATATCAATCAATCTTTATTAAGACATTCAGAGTTTTAAAATTGTATTAGTTTTGGACTAATTGGTATTTGAAAGTACCCTATTAAAAAGAAAATATTTGCAAATAAAAAGAACCGAGTTAAAATATCTTGTTGTTACGTGGAGTGAACAGTTGTGTCGATAACGATTATGAAGGCAATAGACCAAATTATGTTTTTATGAAGGCTTTCAACACTTACCAGACCTGTAGAAGTATTTACGCACGTCATGTTAATTCGAGAGACAAATCTTGCGCTCGGAGCATCGTCCGGATATTTTTGACCGCATTCTATTTTTAAACTGTACATTCTGTTTTCATAGGGTGTCTGGAAAAACAAAATTTTTAATTAAATTCTCAGAAAAGACAAAACTGCATGCATATAAAGATAAGGGGAAAGTGGTAGAGTTAGTATTTATTACAACTCTGATAGAAATAGAAATAACATATTTACAAATAATAATTTTAGATTACAGAATAAAATAAATAATAATAAAATTTCACGTAAATATCTCAGCTTAATCAAATATGTTCCATTTACTAGTTTCATAATTAAACCCTCTTTCGTTTACTTGGCTACAAGTATCTACTGTAGTTTATGTACAAGCCACATCATTGCGTTTTTGTTGATTACTCCGAATAAATACTCTGTGTTGGCAACATTGTTGCTTCCCCCAACCCCAAACATATGCACAACTTACTAGGACGCTCAACCTTAGATTGGCAGCCGTTGGACACTACTGCCCCGTTGCAAAGTTCGTGTAGTTATTTTATTTTTAAAAGCAAAAGGCATTGGAACAGTTTGATTTTCATCACCAATTGACGGGAGTGTATGGAGAGTCGTGCATGGATGTCAAAAACGTTTGCAAGTGGTGTACAGAATTTATAGCCGGTCAACTGAAATTCACTTTGAATAAAGGAGCGGGAGACCGTTAATTTTAGATGAGGCAGTCACAAAGGTTGAGAAAACAATGCGTGATTGGCAGGTGACTATGGATGATCTCTTCGTTTTGATTCCTGAGGTTTCCCAAAGCAACATTCACAAGATTTTAAAGGAAAAGTTAAAGTATAGAAAAGTGTTAACAAGAATGGTACCGCGAACAGAAGCTTATAAACGGCAACGAATTACACTTCTCAGGAATTTCTACGCTGCTGTGCATTTGCAAAAAGGACAACTTTTCGGACCCGATTGTCGCTGGTGTCGAAACCTGGGCGTTTCACTTTATACCAGAGACTAAACAACAGTCACGCAAGTGGTGGCATCCCTCTTCACCTAAACCACAAAATTTCAAACAAACACAGTCTGCTGGTAAAGTCATGACAACTGTGTTTTGGGATAGAAAGTGGACGTGGTTGGTTGATTTTAAGCCTGCTTTCACCACAATAAATGCTGACAGATACTGTGAAACCGTGGAAAAACTCAGACAGGCATTTAGAACCAGATAATAGTAATGTTGAGCAATGAAGTAAACATTCCCCTCAACAACTCTCGCCTACACGTTGGACTCATGCTGCAGTAAATGAAACATCATCATCATCATACAGTCAGCACCCAATGACTACCACCTGTTCCCTAATTTGAAATGACATTGCTCTTTTACTGGAGCAGAGCCTTAAGAGAATAATGTATTCTCTGTTCCGTGATCTTAAGTTTGTCAGCCCTTGCTGTAGGTTATGGTTGTATCAAAAATCGGGTAGGCCTACTTACATATTACATTAACCAGTAACTTTTTTCCAAAATTAAAAAAAACCATGCCCCAAGAAACTAATTTAACCTGAACAATATGTATTTAGTTTCTAAACATATCTATGTTGGTAGCATTTCTCACTTCCAGACAAATCTGGCAACACTGTTAGGCCGGCCGGCCGACGTTCCTTCTCATATATGCTCAATACTGTTGTTTACCACACAGTGTGAGAAATTTAGGAAAAATTGGTGTTGTGGAAACAATTGTAGAAATAGTTAAATCCCTTTAACAAAGAGGAAGAATAACATTCGACGAGTTTTCCCTCAACAATAGGTTTTTGGTGGTTTGAGTCATGAAACCGGTGCTTGTGTTGTACTAAAGGTACCTTGACGGTAAAGCTCTAACAGTAACGGTAGCCATATCGGAACAAGTCGAGACTGGTTCCACTATGATATCCACAAAAAATGTAAAATGCAAAAGTTTTAGGGAAGATTGAACGGATTTCATCCTACTATTACAGTTATAATTTTGTTTTTCAACACCTATTTTTTTTTACCTCTTGAACAATGGTTTGTGTTATCTTTCTTAGAAAGTAAAATAACTTTTAAACGGAAGCAATATTTTTTATACTACGGGATTTATGATTTAATAAAAAATTCCCATTAACAAATTCAACCGAGATTTTTCAACTATAAATTTCATGTATCAATATGGGAGTGATTTGAGAAAAAATAACTGCAGCAGTTATGTCAATAAAAAACTGATACAAGTACCTAATAGTTTGTTTTTGTTCAAAGTATCTTCAGTCGTAAATATTAACTTTAAAAATTATTAATGTTGTTATCAATAAATCATACTTCTTCCAGAAAGTAATGATGAAATGGTATGTGTTATAGATCAGCCGTTCTCAACCATTAGTGAACCGCCAGTGGTTCGTAATGGGTTCGCAGAAAGAAAATGCGCTATGACAGATATGTATTTTGTAAGGAGTTGGGTATTAAATAGTAGAAAGAAATATTAATATTGACCAACAAACACAATAAATTATAAATACAAATTCAGTGCAGAATATTTCATAGATAAGCTATATAAGCAATTTTAAGTCGCATATTAAACTAATATTCATTTAATAAATATACTAAAAAATTATTATAAAATAAATATAGAGAATATACCAGGTGTCTTAAAAGCCCCCCCCCCCCCCTTAACTTTTGTGTTTGTTAAAACGAACAAATATCCTTTCGGGAACGATTCTAACTTAGCCAAAAGTATCTTTCGAAGCAATCGGAAATTTTGAGTGTCCCCTAAAAATGGGGGATTTTTGGTGCAACTCAAAATTTTTAAATGGGAAGTACGGTCATGCGATGCCTCATTTTAAAGGTCTATTAAGACTAGGAAAATGACATAAATGAAATATAAATCGGACCACAAAAAACAAAATGGGAAGTATGGTCATGTGATACCTCATTTTAAAGGTCTATTTAAGACTAGGAAAATGGCATAAAGAAAATAAAAATTGGACCAACTAAAACAAAATGGCGGACCTAAACGTGTTGAAATAAATCGACATAAAGTTGCTAATATCTCGAAAAGGAAGAGTTTTTAGAAAAATTTCAAGAGACAAAAAATGTTTATCTCAAAGTGCTTGACCTAAAAAATTGCTTTCAAATCGATTTCGTAAATGTTATTATTTACAAAATCCTCTAAGATGTAGGAGTCGACTTAAACGTTTATTATAATAATTTCGATTCTACACCTTTATTATAATAACATTAAACGTACGGAAACAGTAAATATTTGTAAAAAAAATAAACTAATAATAAAAGGCAATTGAAAGATTAGGCCTAAAATTATGTATGTATGTTGCCGTTAAGGCTGGTAAAAGAATTGAAGAAAAGGAGTAATGAACTTCGTTAATGACAGGGGTCCTCTACAACCGCACACATTTACTGTTTTAATAATTTTACTGTAAATTGTTCGCTCAAAATAATCGTCAAATACACAAATTTTAAATTACGAGTTTTAGTAATAATACATTCATGAATTACAAACCAAAAGAACAGTAGCTCAAAACTGTAATAAATTCCTTACTCTAGGAGGTCCTATTATCATCCCCGTCCAATGTGTTAGTGTCATGTCATCATCATTTTCTAAACCCCAGCTGATGGTTCCATCGCCTACGCCTCGTTGTCCTTGTTCCAACTCCTCCAACAAACGGAAGTTGCGAGGTACCACTGAAATATAAACATAGTGTTAATACAAACGCCTGCAATATTTCGACTATTGTTTAATCAATAATAGTCAAGAATCTTTGTAGATTTTCTTGATAATTTTAAGTTTCTTCTTCAAAGGCAAACAGTGTTTTGTTACACATATTTTGTCAGCTGCTGACGTATAACCTTAAAATGGTATCACACATAAAAATTAATAAGGTGTTAAGATTTATCTTATTTGAGTCATAGTGTCGTGAGAAACATCAGTTTATTCTTTATAATGAAAATGGAAGTTTAGCCTGCATCTGGTTAAATTGTGAGTGCGTAAACCAGAGAACGCTCTGCTAGAATACAAAGGATTTAAAAAGTAAATTAGGAAGTTGGCTACAGAGCAAATCAAATTTTTAATCTCGAGAAAACTGGCTCATTTTAGAAAACATCAGTAAGGGAAATCAGCAACTGGCTTTAACTATAAAAAAGACAAATTATTATATAAATTATATCTGCTAGGATAAATAATTCTCAAGCGTACTGAAGTAGGTCTCGAGAATGGAGGAACTCCGAAACGATTTGACAAACTCATATAAAAGGGTTAAGCTAGGATTGGCAGAAAGTTGTACTCAAACTGATCTAAAAAAGACCATTCATATTAGGTTTAAGTTTCAATATCATCCAATCACCCAATGAAAAATAAATTTTTTTATGGTATTTATTCTTTTTATCTTTGACAAAAAGAAAGCCAAGCGTCATTATGATACAGGACATTAAAATATTATATAGATAACCTAATAAAATACATAGGCCTATACACTTAATATAGGCAACACATATATTTTTTTCATTTAGTTAATATAATAATTGGCTGTATTGTGTCACCAAGAAACTCCCCAACGAGGTAGAAAGCATTAAACTCCATCGCTTTAATTTATTTTCAAAATCATTGATTTCCATTATTTCTTTAAACTCTTTTTAGGGCGTTTGTTCATAAAAAAAACTCCAGTCCCAGACGGTAGCCTGTCATTTTTATGACACGTATAGTACCTATGCACATCAGTGTATCGAATTACAGAACTCTTATAGGTACTGGAAATGTAAATTACTTCAAAAATATACAAATGGATACGTTTCATCTGAGCTGTAAGTAGCGGGTGAGGGGAGCTACAAGTTTGTAGTTTTAGGCACTGACAGAGGTATTGTAGGGGAAACAGGAGCCTAACAACACCTCCGAGACGGTCGATTCCCGCCCCCCCACCACCTTACTTACGCCTAGACCCAATGCGCACAAAAACGCCACAGCTCAGATGAAACCTGTCAACTTGTACATACAATGACAGTTCAAAATACCTAGTTTAAAAAAAATGCAAAACAGGAATTTGTTGCATCTCTACAGGAATCACAATAGCTTAAACAAGCCATAACTCTTTCTTACTGCTTGTTCTTGTAAACTGAAGACCTCTTAGGTCATTTGATTTGTTGAATTACCCCACAGAGCAATTCCATAATTTAAATGCGAAGAGAATACACCAAGAATACTAATTTTAGAAATTTGAACCTGCATGTCTCACAGATTTACATGATATTTTTGTACAAATTAAAGTATATGCAATAAGCTTTAAAATGAGCTAGATCAAACGTCCCTCTAGCATCATAGGTTGTAAATTTACTTTTAAAAGCATTTTAATGATCCAAAACATTGTGAAATTTCCGCAATTTAAAAAAATCAATCCTATTAAAAAACTACTCAAGGGACAAATAGATTTGTAGTGTATTCAGTTGGTATAATAATTAAAAAACAAAAATTTTGTAAATCTTAGACATGCAGGTTCAAAATCTTGTTTTTTATTTGGTCATTTGATACGGAATGACCCTAAAATTATATTTCCCAATCCATTTAGGCCTACTGGATGCCTAGGTCTGTAAATTTGTCAATAGGAAGACAAAAATCACTGTATTTAATGTGATTTGCATCTATCATCACACGTATAGTCCCTGATGTAATCAGATTACCAAATATCAAAGGCTATGGACAATATTAGTATATAAAAAGCCATATCGGTTGCATTACAATGACTACCTATGTAATGGTAGAAATATCTGTAGAATGGACAAAAGAGTAGCCTACATAGTGAAATGCAATATAGCTTACATTTTACTATGATTGTAGACCTATTTTAGAACACAAAAAATGTTAACCTTGTTAGGGGTTGAAATAACTACCCTTATTACCCGGGTTCGAACACTAGGTTAATATATAAATAAGGGACAGATCAATTACAATAATGCATCAGCGGTTCAGTGGTAATACTTATTTCTCTATATTTACTCATATAATATAATACAATACAAATATATATATATATGGTTTGATACATTAGCCTACACTTATGCTCTACATACATTTCCTTTACTAGATACTACTTTCGTATGACAGACTGAAACAAGAACTCGGTAAACAAAGCTACTGAATTTACTTTAATTAAACTTTCTCGTTAAACTTTTGACTCCAAACTCAATGTGATATCGATAGACTAAGTATTCTGTTACTCACTCGTTCTATTGCAGAACCGGTTTCGTCCTTCAATCTCGTGTGGACTTCTCGTATGTTGGCTTGTCTCGTGTTGTCCAGCTTCCAACCCTCAGTTTCTCAATCACAACACTTGGCCTAGTCCCGGCCAAACGTCCCTAGCTAACTGGCCTAGCTTTCCGGCCCCACACTTTAACAGACTGGCCTAGCTACCGGCCCAACACCTTAACAGACTGGCCCCGAATCTAGATTAGGGTTATGCTTATATAACCCATCTAACTTCCGTGTTGACAAACTACACTGTTCTTCCGTGCATCACAAAAACACTTCCGCCAAGCTCATCCTTCCTTGTTATGCTTCCTTGTTTACCTCTATCTGTCTTACGCAAAGTAATATCTTTACACTAAACATACTAACTCTAATAATTAATATAACTAATATATATTTCTGATCACACACCCCATTAATTCGTAACAACCTAACTTCTACTTTTGACAGTTAGAAAAAATAGTGTAGTGTAGTTAGGCATAGGTATATTAATTATTAACATATTTCTACTAGAGGTTAAAATTTAACAAGTTTTAGTTAATACTACTTTAATTTTAACAATATTATGAAAACTTTCATAAAATATCTTGCATGAGTTTACACACAATCAAAAAGGTTAGAACTACTAGTATTCAATAAAATTTTAATAACTTTACCGGTATCTACACACAAATATTTAAGGTGTTCACAGGTCTATCATGTGTGAGATTTACAACATTACAGTACATAATAAAACTTTGAAACGTCTGATGGATCCAAAATTCAAAATGTGTAGCTACTAGACCTACTATAAATACTATAAACCATACCAAAGTGAGAGTGTTCTGATAGTGAGTGGTTGTTCTGTTTTTATGCTCCCTAAACAAATGAACTTAGTGGTGATTTAATTAAGTTTTTTTAATATACATTTTGGTGAGAAATGTGCAGCAAGGTACAGTGCTCTGAATAGTAACTAAATTGTTTAATAAGTGAATTTATTATAACTAATAATTGAATTAAATACAAGTTTATGTAGCTATAAACGGCATGCTACTATCTGTCTTTCACTGTTGACTTAGGCCTAACAGATAAAACTGTATTGACTTTAAGTCTGTTTGGTCTGCAAATTATTCTTGACAAGCCATAAGTGAACTGTGTTTACTTTGTGGACAATTATTACTTTATGAAGTATCAAGTAAATTTTTGTAAATGTCATTTGGCGGTTGGACTTTGTTGTAACGTTTGTTTGATCTCTTTGTTGATGGTTTAGATTATTCTGATTTTCCAAGTGCTATTTTTCAAGAAATTATTTTGACAAACCCTTTATAGGGATAAATAATAATTATAAGACATTATTGTTCCAATAATATTTATTATTTGGAACAGTATAATAGTATTTATTTTAAATTGTTCTGATTTCCAAGGGCTATTTATGATGGATGAAACTAGAAATGCTTCTTGTAGTGCTTCCAAATGTGGAGAATGCCAGGAATTGGTCCCTAATGACTGTGCCATCGGCTGTGATGGTTACTGCGAATGCTGGTATCATATTGGTTGTGTGAATCTGAGTAAATCTGAGTATGACACAATTAATGTGATAGCTGATAAAACAAAATGGTTTTGTGTTTCATGCGAAGACCAACTGACGATTTCTAGGAACAAACCTAAAACCAAAATTAACAATGACTTGGACTTGAGTAGGCCTACAACTTTGAATGTGACAGTAACTGAACTTGAGTCCGCGACTAACAATAACAAGGAACTAGCTCTCCGTTTGGGCTCAATGAAAGAAGAAAATACTGAAATTAAATCGACAATGAACAAACTTTTGTCCAGATTTGATGTAATCGAGAACTGGATTTTCTCCCAGAACAAAACCAAAGGAGTTACGAACAGTAATGTTAAATGTAGTAAACAGGTTGATGTTGTTGATCAAATAACTCTTAATTAGACTGGTCCGGATGACAACTTCAAGATGATTCCCAGTCAAGTGCAAAGGATTGAGAGAACTTCATGTGGGTCTGAAACTTTGAATAGGAAAAAGAATAATAAGGTGACTATTAACTCAGTGAATGATGCTGTTTTGAGAAACAAGGGTGTTGGACCTTCTGGAGAGGTAATCTACGGTGAAGCTGTAAGTGAAATGATAAGTTATGCTGAAGTTACCAAAAAAGTCAAAACTAATCTGAAACCGAACAAACCCATTATTGGCTCTAAAGGTGATAACGCAGTTACTGGATTGAAAACGGTCGTAAAGAAGTCTTGGGTGTTTTTATCACGTTTTTCACCTGAAGTTACAGTTGATAATGTTTTAACTTACATTCGTGAAGAGGGTATAAATGATGTCTCATGTGTTGAGTTAAATACAAGATATGATTCGTACAAGTCTTTCAAGATAGGTGTTAGTGAAGGATTATTATCCAGGGTTCTCTGTGCAGACTTTTGGCCGGAGGGCACTCTTATTCGTGAATATTTCCCTGGACGATCTGATAGATACACGAAAAGTAAGAGTTTTTTTTAGGGAAACCTACTGCTTCCCAAAAAGTAAACTAATTGAGAGTGTTCAATCTCCTGTGACTTCACAGGAGAAAATAAAAAGCTTTGGCAGATCTGATCTAAATCTTGACGGGGACAGGCTGGGAAACGATCTGCAAATCGGTGCAAATTTAAAAACCCAGCTAGTAGTTTCGGACGGGTGAATAAACTAATTGTGTCACACATAAACCTTCAGTCCATTCGAAATAAACTTGTTCAACTTGAGATTGTCCTTGACAGAAAACCTGCAGACATTTTGTGTATAAACGAACACTGGCTAGCAGAAGAGGAGATTCCCTTCTATGTACCGACTGGTTTCTCCCCAGCGAGTTTTTACTGCAGAGCGGCTCCATGGACTCATGGTGGATCCGTCATTTATGTTAAAAATAATATTAAGTTTGAAAAAATTGATATAACTAAGATGAGTGTAAACTTCTTATGTGAGGCTGCTGCTGTCAAGGTATCTGACTTTGACCTTGTTATTGTCTCAGTATATCGTACACCTAGCTCAAATGTAGAGCTCTTCTTACAAAATCTAGAAAAACTATTAAATTATTTAATGGGGATTAAATTTAGATATTTTGTACTTGCAGGGGATTTCAATGTAGATGTTCTGGACAAGGAGAAGTCTGAATCTCTGGATTTCTTAAATTTGCTTAGATCACTAAACTTATATTGTACTAATAACAAACCAACCAGAAATGAAGCACGTTTGGATAACTTAGCAACTAACATACGATCTGAATGTTATAACTGCTCTCTTTTAGATCAAGATATCCTTTCAGATCATGCTGGTGTATGGACTGAATTTGAATTAGATCTTGTGAACAGTGTGAAACTTGACAGCAGTAGGTCAGATAATATTATTACAAAGCGTCTGACCACATTACCTAGATTGGATAGTTTTAAGATTAGCTTGTCATGTTTGGATTGGTCACAGTTGTTTAGTATTGGTGATGTAAACAAAGCTTTTGAGTATTTTCTTTGTATTTTGATGTTTTACTTTGATTTAAATTGTCCTTTGTTGAATGTGAGAGACAGACCTAAGAACGTTAAGTGTAATGGTAATAGAAAATGGTTTATCCCACACATAGCATCTATGCGTGATATAATCTTGATTTTGTTTGATAAGTGGAAGCTCAGTGGTGACCTCAAGGACAGAGAAAAATTCAAAACATTTAAAAAAGTATATAACAAGGCCATTAGGGATGCTAAAATTGCTGCAAATGATGTCATTATAAATAACTCTAACAATAAGTGTAAAGCTGCCTGGCGTATCGTCAAAGCAGAATCTTCCAGTAAACCAACTAAATTGTCGGTGCCTGTAGATGTGGATACATTGAATAATTATTTTGCAAATGTCCCTGTGAATTTTGGTATTGGTAAGGATATTTCAAATGACACTAATTATATAGCTTTTGACTAACTTTAAAAAACCAACATGTCTTCCAAATAGAAATTTTATGTGGAAAGAAGTAGAACCTAAAACTATATACTTGATCTTGTTAATAGGTTTAGTTCATCTCATGCAGGAGATGTTTATGATTTATCAAATTCTATCATGAAGCACATTGTAGGTGTGATATTGTTGCCATTAACATATTTAATTAATTTGGTTTTAACTGATGGAACTTTTCCCGATTGTCTAAAGTTAAGAAAAATAATTCCTATCTATAAGAAGGGAAATAGAAATCTTCCTGAGAGTTATAGAACTATCGCTTTGGTTCCTATACTGAGTAAGATAATAGAATCATGTATTTTTGTTCAGCTATAAGACTACTTTATAGACAATAATTTGCTATATGAGCACCAATATGGTTTTAGGCCTAAGTATTCAACTTCCATGGCTGTTGAGACTATTGTTAGTCACTTATTATCATCATTTGAGAATAGACTTGTTACTGGTATGTGCCTGATTGATTTAAGCAAAGCCTTCGATTGTATATCGCACAGAAAGTTGTGTGGTAAGCTTGGATACTATGGCATAAAACACATAGAATTAAAATTAATAGTCATATCTAAGCAACAGGAAGCAAATGGTTGTAAGCAATAATGATGTGTCTGGTTGTGAAGATGTAATCTCGGGAGTGCCACAAGGTTCTGTTTTGGGACCTTTCCTTTTTTTAATCTTTGTCAATGATTTTGGCTGTAACATCCCCTCCATGTCAGTCTTATATGCCAATGACACAACCACAACATTAATGTGTTCTCATGAAGATTGTGTTGTGACAAATGCTTTACTAAAACATTCTGTGGAAAAAGCTAAAACCTGGTTTGATGCAAACTGCTTAAAGATAAATGATAGCAAGACCGAGTATATACTGTTTTCACTCAGAAGTGGAGTTATAGATGATGGTGATGTAAAACATGTAAAACTTTTGGGTTTGTACTTGGATAATAAGCTTACCTGGCAACCACATATAAATGCTTTATGTAAAAAACTTTCGAGGGTATTATTTTTAATGAGAAAACTTAAGTTGGTTGTCAGTTTTTTGATGTCCTGCTGATGACTTATTTTGGCTTGTTTCATTCACTGCTGATGTATGGTATTAGGCTGTGGGGTAATTCCAGTCTCACTTTCAAAGTTTTTCTATTACAAAAAAAAAGCTGTAAGAATATTGGCAGGTTTATCAGATAGAGAGTCTTGTAGAGCTAGTTTCTCTAAATTACAGATTTTGACATTGCCCTCTTTATATATTTATTCAAATTTGATTTATGTTAATCAAAATATTTCACAGTTTGTTAAACACAGCTCAAGACATAGCTATAACACTAGAAATAAACAGGATTTGGTTACCCCTCTTAACAGGCTTGCGAGATCATATAAAAGCCACAGTTTTCAACAAATTAAGTTATATAATAAGCTGCCAGGTACTATACCGGTACAATCTTTGACTGAAAAGAATTTTTTTTAAATGTGTATATCTGATTTCCTGAAACAAAGCACCTACTATTCATTAGAGGAATATATGAATTCTGATTTAAATAAATAAATGTTAAATTTTAAGAAATGATAAATTTTAAAAAATGTTAAATTTTAAAAAATATGTTAAATTTTAAGAAATGTCAAATTTTAAGAATTTAAATTTAATGGACTATTGCTAATTACATTGTAAACAAATGTTTAAAAGCAAAATAAAACTATTCTATTCTAAAGAATATTTCTTTAAAGGCTTCATCATCGTTTGGAAAACACAAGCATTCAACCAATGCTCAAAAATGAAATTGGAACACACAAAAGTTCCAACACTCAATTCTCTCCACTACTACAATAGTTAACAAAATAACTTAGGCTACATCAGATAATCTGGATAAAAGCTTATAGGTACATCGAAATATTATTAATCACAGTCAAACGATTTTAGAAAAACCAATACCATATCAATAGTGGTATCATCACTCAGCATCATATATATGACTGTAATTAGGTACAAAAAAACTCTTATGGACATGTTCTATAATTATTTTACATTACAAAAGGTGGAAAGAAATTTAGAACAGTATCTTCGACAAAGTGGCGGGTTCCCAAAACGAATTAAATCCCCATGAGTTAGCCAAAGATATGGCTACTTGAAGATATCCATGGCTGGACGACTGTATCTTTATTATTCTGTACTGCTACCTACAGCCTAAATAAGGCATGCTTCAAAATTAACACAACGTCAGATGACATTACACACCGTACGATACACGGTAACAGTGTATGACGCAGAAACCAGCAGAACGGCAGCCAGAACGCAGCCGTATACTCTTCAGAATATCATTAAATAAAAGAGTTAGGGGAGTAGGCCGACATATATCTTTGATGAGTTAGCTTTTAGATTTAGGTACAACACTAGGGCCTAGATAAACAAGGAATCACAGTCAGATGTTGCACTACAAGACGACCAAGTTCAATCTTTTTACAAATTTATCTGAAACAAAGTGGTTGTGAACCACTACTAGGCCCTACTTTAATAGGCTAAAGGTTCTTGGTGGCTAGGTTGTATTCTATAGAAAAAATGTTGCATACATAATCAAGTAGCCTAATGTCTACAAAACATGTATTTTCCCCAGAAAAATCAAAGTGGATCATATATTTTGGATACATTTTCCAAAAAAAGCCTACGCAAGTTGTATGTAGGTAGGCCTACATATAAAATAAAAGCTTGTTAAAAACTTAAGAGAATGACACCGAGTTGAGCTCTCTAGGTCAAATAGGCCTACTGTAAAAAATCAAATAGGCCTAGGCTGTTTTATTTTTAAAAGTAAAAACTCGTAAACCAAAAGTAAAAAAATTTTAATAATTTATTTTTGTTAGGCTACTTGATGGGTAGGGCCTACTAATAAGTGTTGACATACCAAAAATTACATATATATGTAAATCTAACTGGTCAAGTTTTAAACTGGTTGATTTGACATTGGCCTTAAAATTACCTTAAAATGAGGTTGACACGAGTTTTATAAAGTAGGCTATCACCGATAGCGGTGTTTAGGTTTTATAATTCATTATTTTCTTTACATGTAGGTAAGGAATACATTAAACACGAAAATAGGCCTAAGCTTAAACTTTTTTCTTCAGATTGTGTTTATAACACGGGCCTAAGTAATAACATGAAACACTGACAGGTTTAGTGATAAAAATGAAGTAGGCCTAGGCTAGTTTATAAGTGTTTTAATGAGAAGTTGGCAATTCAACCAGGCGTAAGTTTACTAGGCTATTTGACCCTAGCCCAATATTTTTGCAGATGACGTTGTTTTATATTCTACTGTTAAATGTTGAATTCAGGTAAACATACTGTGACTAAATACTATACGTTAGAACCTTTTAGGTTTTTTAAAATTATTATTCTTGCATTCCTGTTGTCATAGGTTAGCCTAGGGTCGAATAGTAAACTTGCGCCTTTAACCATAATAGGAGATGGACAGGTGAGGCATACTGAAATTTTGCCAACTAAAATTAATGCCTTTATTTATTAGAAGTTCAAAAGTGTCAAACTTAATTAATAGAGTGGCCTATTTAACATAAGCATACAGCATACTTATGAAAAAGTAGCCAGATAGGAAGGAGAGCTAGGCTATAAGACCCTATAATAGGCCTTTATAAGGCTAGGCTAAAATACAAAATGTCAAATGGTGGAAATTTATTCTTAAATAAATCTTGCAAGAGTCTTCTCTTATATTGCATACTTTTCCTAATTCAATTAGGCTTTGCTCATTTCACTTGAATAGGCCAATATAAAAAACGAAAGTTCATTTGCTTTTTAGGCTTCTTTAGGTGCCACTTCATTTTTACAATGGCGGGTGCGGCCTTTAGAATATAATGACAAAATATATGTATCACTAATAATCTAAGTTTTGAATTTTACTGATTGTACACACAAGAAACCTTAATACAAAGCCGATCATCTACACTGGGATGCCAATATTAACTATAAAATCTGTACAACAGAAAAACTAGCAACCATTACTTACCCACACCGCCTGTGGTACATGCCATGACACAAATCGCCGATGTCTTGCAAATTAACGACTTCAATAATGTAAAATGTTGTCTTCACAATTAATTGGTAAACTATTACAAATAAATCAGTAATAAACAAAAAAAACGAATAACACCGACAATGTTACAACCTTAGAACTCGTTGCACATATAATTGAGATAAGAAAGGTGGCCGATCTAATGCCTTATAAATTTAGTTCTCTCTCACTCCGTGTATTCACATACGGCCTCCAAAACATAGATGAAAACTGTGACTAAAGTTAAGGCTATGATATAACATCATAATATTATATATATAATACAAATTAAATAATGGTGCAAAAAACTAAATTTTTCTCTATTTTGTCTAAATTATTAGAAATTAGACTGTTAATTATAAAGTTCTCTTAAATTTTAATTCCAAAGACGGGGAAAATTACAGTTTTCTTGGGCATAAGTGGCACAAGAGTAGCATACGAATTTCATGAGAAATCACAGTTTAGATTTCGTTTTCATTCATTATAATATTAACATTGATTTAAGACTTTCCAGATCCGCTAACCAATGCATAATTTTTTCTGACAGCTTATGGAGCATTATGGAGGGAGTTCTATATGTTCTACTAGTTCTAACTATTTTGCAGAGGTGGCGTTGCTCTTAACAACTTTACCAAAGGTTAAATCAGTTGCCGACTAGAGTGAGCCACCGTCAGCAAATAACAAAGTTTGACATATTTTTTTTTAGCCTTGCTGCAACTCTGCAAGCCACAATAATTAATTATTCTTGTGGGGAAAACAACTTTGTAGATGGATTCATTATCTCTGGATGGAGGTAAATACTGCAGGTTAAGGGTTGAAACTGTATCATTTTATTTGTATTGTTATTCTTCGTAGATATAATTTATTGTTTGTAATCTGCCTTAATAAAGGTCCAACTTTTGTTTTAGTTTAGGATGTATACTTAAGTTTAAATTTACAAATATTTTATTCCTATTCCCCTATTAAGTTTAGAGTGAAGGATAGAACTAGATTTAAAACACAATTTTGTAATATCAAAGCTTTATCGCTGTTGAATTTTTTTGAGGAACTAATTATAAGCATGAATTAAAAAAAAAAAATATTAAAATGGTAGGTTATAATGGCTAAATAAATATATAATTAATTTGAAATCTCATTACTTATCTATTCTACTGTGTAACTAAACTTTATTGATGTTACTAGCTCTTCAAACCCAAAAATGTGGCATACTCGAACAGTTATGTCCAAAGTGTAACTTAAAAAATCACCATGCTCTAGAAGTGGTAAACAGTAGTCAATACCTGGAAACCAATTAGCAAATATAATAGCTCATTGTCTGTTACCAGCAACTTTTGTGGTTAGTAGGTTACCTGTACCGTACTTGCTTTGTAAAGAGATGATTTACAAATACTGTGTTTATTTATTGTACGAGTTTCTTTTATTTTCTGTTTTGCAGTGTTTTTGTTTTTATGGTTCCGGATTATCAAAGGAAACCTTATAATTAATTATGTTGTGTCTACCAAACATTTGATACAAAGCCTTTATTACTAGTACCTTCTACATTTAGGTAATATTAGTATGCCCAAATATACGAATGGAAAAACCATTTAACTATATATGGTACAAACAACTAGAAAGCCAGACTTAAACGCCCTCATTGTATAAACTCACCCACTAATAGCCACCTCTCAATAACACATTCTTGAAGTGCTTAAAAAACTTTTGTAATTTTCTGTTTTCTTTTTAGACTCTTGGAGCGTGTTGAATAGAGAGCTATTCCAGCTCGAGGAGTTAGTGCTGTACACCACTTAAAACGACAAAACAGTATTACCTCCATTATATAAATACAAGGAAGTGTTAAGGAGTTTTCTGCTTTAAATACAACCCTGCATGACTGATGGCCATTGCTCAAATTTGAAGCCATAGGTATGGGTTTTTTCTGAATGATATTTCATCATAATAAATATTGGTCTTTTTAGAGTTCATAATTTCATAATTTAGGACTGTCCAGCTGCACTATTTTGCTCAAAACCTTGTAATTCTATTTCATCTACAGTTATAGCACTGAAGTTGAGAGTTGTATTAACTGTTTTATGAACCATGTTGTCAATATTAACAGAAATTGACAATAATATATATATATATATTTACACTTTTTTATCATTATTGCGTCTATACAAAAAGCAGTCGTGTTGCGTCCACCAGTAATAGTGGAGTAAATGATATTATTACTATAGTATATATGGGTTATTATAAGTGAAAATCATGGTTCTTACTTTAGTTTTTTATATATACGTCACAATAAAAAGTGAATGTAAAAGTTTAAATCTCTATCATTGTTGAATCCGTTCAAAACCCCATCATTATTGCGTCTACTGTATATAATTAACCAAACTCATGTACTATTGCTTCTATGCAGGTATATCACTAACCAAAACCAGCTACAGTGGCGTCCTGCGACGTTGCCGTTTATTTATACCTGATTCTACCCTAACCATATCCTTTCGGCAGTCCTTGGTAACCAATTTCCTTTATGATGTACAGAAGTAAACTTCGTAGTTTGGGTCTATTTCGAAAATGACATCATACATATTTTTCAACAGTAAACTGTAGCTCTTTATTCACGTTTGACGAAGCCTGCTTATAGCGTCAAACTTCGTGGTGTGGTTCGATTTTATTTAGCAAAGGAACTATAGAAGTACATAAATTAATATTTAGTGTTTCAATCAGTAATCCTTACATAGCACGCAATTCATGTTTAACGAAGTTTGCGTATAGCGGCAGAATGGTAGCCTATGGTTAGGATTTATTTTGAAAAGAGGCTAGGCCCTAAATACACGATTTGTTATTTAATGTTTATAAATTTAATCATAGCATTACTTTATATTTTTATTTTTTATTTTAAAGTTCTTGCTTACAGCGGCATATTCTGATCGTACTTAATTTACAAAGCGAATTCGCCTTATGTAAAAAGCTTTTTATGTATTGTTTCATTGATATAATATGTAAACCCTTTATAATGTCGTCCAGAATGTTGTGTTAAAGGCATCCAATTAAAATTATTTAATGGAATAGGCGCGTTGGGCACTTTTTGCATAGAAAAGAATGATTGAACTCACGTTGCCGTCGTCGTCACCGTCAACGCACGGACGCACTTTGTTTAAAGCTCCATCGCATCTCCGAAATTATTTAAAGCTGTGATATGGCTTTTATACAATGCTCGTCAATTACTACAAACAATTAACACATTTTTCGTAAAGAATTGTAATTCGACAATGCCTGAACAATAGGCGAATCGCGCGTCATCACTTAAACGGTGTCCAAAGAAAAGACTGCGAGCAGTAAACGCAAAACTAAGGTTCAGTATTTATAAATATGTAAAGCTCTATCTATCGGATCTCCATAATTATTTAAGGCTCCGTCTCATATCCACAATTATTTAAGACTCGATCGCATCTACGCAAATATTGAAGAGTACGTCGCATCTCCGCAATTATTTAAGACACAGTCGCATATCCGCAATTATTTAAGTTTCCGTCGATCCTCCGCAATTGTTTAAGGCTCCATCGCATCTCCGCAATTATTTAAGACTCTATCTTATCTCCACACTTAGTTAAGGCTCCGTCGCATCTCCGCAAATATTTAAGGCTATATTACATAATTAATACATAGATTTAAAAAAAAAAACTTCTTCATAACCTGAAAATAAAGTTAACTATATGAAGCTAAAAAGTTTTCACTTCTGACGGCAGTCCCACGTCTGTCTATTATTTTTTACTGGCAGTATTTTGTTGACAAAATTTACTTTATGTAGAATTTGTTGTCAATGAAACGTTAGGCATTAACTTTAGGTAGATATGCACGGCAATATATGAACCTGAATTATTAATTTACTAGATAACACAGAATTTTTTCTTATAATATAGTGTTAACAATTTACAAATATGCGCGTTAAATGAAAAAGTTGACTTCTGTGGACTACAGAATAACAGGTAAGCAAGACTTCTTAGAACCCTTGACAGCAGACCGTCATAAATCTTCAAAGGCAAACAATTCTTTCCAAAATATACCCTCCACTTTAGTTTAACAACACCCTCTACCACATTCACTAAACAATTAACAATAAAAGAAGATAAGTTGTAATAATGAATGAATTATAAATTCATTTGGCGCATTAGGCTTAAATTTCACAACCGAGTTTTTCCGTATATTATATCCAGTAACACAGCGTAATTTGCACATACTTACGGGTTTGATATTTATCTATAGAATATAATACATAGTCTATTTATTTTCAAACAGTTCAAGTTTGCCAAACGATGCGGCAAGTAAAACTAGATGAATTATTACAATAGTTGACAATATCGACCACAATATCAGTTTAGTGTATTTCATCAAAAGAAAAAACAATATCTTCATCACTGTGCAAACGTAACCCTTCTAAAGTCACGGCATTACTATCGATGACGCGGTAAGTCAAGTTTTGCAAGTACTGTATCTCAAATTATATTACAACCTAAGATACCGTTTATTTTTGCTTAAATTTCAGGGCAAAAGTTTACATTAGAACACCTAGCCATATTGCGGCAGAAGTAGTGACGTATTCGCAAGAAAATGCCTACGTAATTGTAATGTTCAATTCTATTTCTAAAGGTCAAAAAATGTAACTTACAGAATTAAATGTAATTAATTATGAATAGAAAATAAAACACTTTAAACTTAAACTTAAATCACATCTTGTTAACTCAGACGTATCTTTTTAATTAAATCGGACTGCGCATGCGAACGTTAAAAAACACGATTACCGGACTCTCCTATTTCTACAACTTAGCATTACGTAATAAAATACATGTATAACATAAAGGTGCTTACAAAATTGAACGCTGCGCTGCACGCGCGCCACTCTTGTGCATTGAATTTGTCATATTTGTACGAGGCGCGAGGTACGCTAGCAGTGAACCATCTGCTGACGGGTTTATCAACGAACACTTTGAATATTCGCCGTTCATATTTGAACGGTAGAGTGAAATCTTGGTTGTTTTTAGAGCGCATGAGATTATTGTTTTTCAAGATATTAATTTACCAGTGATTAAATATAGATTTTTCTGAAACGAATTTCATAAAATAAATAGATTCCAACAACAGCCAAATTATTCTTTTGGATCCTCTGCATAAGGATT